>JAAAKL020012714.1:0-12885 GCA_010016065.2 Carybdea cf. marsupialis auct. non (Linnaeus, 1758)
ACTGAAAACACTCTGCACAGTTGATCTCGTCGTGAAACTGCAACTTCAACAACAATTTTTTTCTTAATTTGCAAAGAACAAAGCATTTCGGTTAATTCCTTCTAGAAATTTGATTCAATTTTACTCTACCACAAGAAAATGATCCTCAGTGACAAAATTATCGTTATCATTATCATCATTATCATCATCATCATCATCATCATCATCTATTCTCATATGAATTGCTGATAATGTACGTTTACGCACTAAATTAAGGCCCTGTATATGTTCAAACATCTTCATAGAAGTTTCGTCGATCAAACTTCTGGGACGCTAAGCTGAATTACCGTCTTGCACCAATGCACATGCAAAATTGGCAGAGGGCGACAATATCAACAGATAACAGTTCATAAAAATGCGCATGTTGCTTTCTTCCTTCTCTGTACAGAGTATATTTGAAATAAGAACAGAAATTACATCAAAGTTACGGTTATCTTGCACATTTTCCTACCTGGTAAGTGCTAATCCACACACTCAAAATTCAGAAAAAGACTGATAGGTTAATGAAACCCTAAAAGAAAGCTCGACCTAGTTGCAGCTGTAATTCAATAACCGATAGTCGTATAGAGTAGGGAGGGTATCAATGTACTGGCAATATTTACCACATCCTGGCAATTATGTACAGCTACTTGAAATCTATATACATTTTAAATGTTCCAAGTCACAACGCTTTTGCTAAATGCTTGAAAGGAGCGGTATCACAAGATATAGCTACTGTAGACTTGATACATAGACATGCACTATTTCTCCTACGGGAAGGATGCAAACACAGACAGGATGATGTTCTTGTGTAACGATGAAATATTCTATTACCATCACCGCTGTTGAGTGCATGTTACTCTAGAGTTTCCATACGTCAGATGCAGCATTCGCTCAGTATCATTTCAAGACAACATATTGCTAACAAAACCTCGATGTTGATTCCCTACGAATCTACAAGAGAGTACACAGACATAGACTACTCGCTGGCCATTTTTGGCAAAGTGATGAAACGGTAGCAAATGTAGTGCCGTGGAAGCCTAGCCATGACAAACGAAATCCTGAAAGATCGAAGCTGGATAACAACTTCCTCCTTTCTGCAGACACTGAACTCAGCTTGTTGGGTACAGCAATGAGCAACAGAAAGTAGGCCTACTGGTGAACTGTTCTGATTGGTAAGGGTGTCCCCTCTATTAATGATGATCTGTAGCCCACCATATCCACTGCATATCATGGATAGTGAATCTTATCCAAGATATCATATGGAAGACTCTCAAAATTGATAATATAGGCTATATGATAAAATATGCAAAAAGAAATAGGAAACTGGTTTTACTCAACATTTGTAAATGAACCCCAACTTTCAAGGACATCTAACACCTTAAAATCATTAAATAAAACTTCTTGTTCCAGTTTTCTTGGGCTGTCCGTCTGTTGCGACCATATGCAGCCAACCAATTAACTCGGCCAGCAGGGCTAATAATTTATCATTTCCAAATTTATACTGGTTCAAGAAGAAAGTTTTCATTCACTGTATTACATATAATTTACGAAGACGAAGGTATCTATATCCGGAGTTTCGGATGCATATCAATTAAATATTTACTGGGTGTTCAGATACAGGTATGCGTTGAATCCAACATTCATATAGTAGATGACTTCCATTGATTACTATCATATACTACATGAAACAGCCTGGAAGGGCCTCTTTTGGACATTGCTTAAAGAACACTGTTCCGAGGCACTTAATCAGCTGTAATGCATGGTTATCATGGCTGCAGAAATATTTATACAGTATAAGTTTAAGACGTCTTGTCTGTTCTTGCTAATTACTACTCAAATTTATGCTATAGTGTTTTGTAGCAGAAGAATTATACTATCGAATCCTTTTCGTTGATCATATGTTCTACCAAATGCATTAGTGACATCGCCCTTCACATACATGCGTTCTTTTGCCGTAATATCGCTATTTCTTTCTGCTATATTTTTGAAGTTTAATCTTCGGATAACTTCAGAAAATGGATGACGCAGGTAAATTTAATTATTGCTTCAGTTTCAGCTGCACAAAATTTCTCGACCAATACTTTTGCCATTTAATTACTTGCCTGACCTGCTACTTAAAAAATGAGGAAATACGAGTCTTATTTAAGTCATTGCTTAGTGCAATTATGTTCCTAATAAATTTATACCAGAAATCTTCAATTCAAGTTTTTGTCTACTGGTGTTGACTGAAGGAAATTATAATACCTTACTGTAAGGTACTTAAAGATTATTTTTGGAAATCCTTTTCGTTATCTTCCAATCATAATAAGATAAGGGCTCTACTGAAAAACTGATATTACTAACAGTACTACTGCAAATACTTTAAGGAAGGTCATCCAGCCAACATCTGTAGGGAGCGCTCTATCTTGAAAGATATATACATATATTTAATTGTTATATATCACTTTCCCTTTTTACCACTGCTTAGTGGTGTGTATATATTAACATCTATCAGTTTATTTATGAGAAAAGAAGGGTATAACTACCTTTCTTTACTTCTATGTCGCTCTGGCATTCTTATCCTTAGACCAGAACAATTTGATTATTATTTTAAAAATCAAACCTGCCTTATAATATCGCTTGCTAGCTGTATTGAAAGATAGAGTTGAAGGCAAAAAGACCATTTAACCATACCTTTGGTGTTTTAATTTGAGAAGTGATCTTAACATAATTTTCATCGCTATATTTTCCCTGTAAAGTGGCGTTTCGTATCAACGGATCTACAATAATATAGCTGACCCTTCGCTAATCCTTATTGCAGTGAGGCTACGCAAAAGTCTCATGCTTGTGTCAGACTATCTTTAGAATGCCCGACTTATGTAAACAAGCGTCCGTGATGGGTTTGATTACATAAACTCCCTTTTATCCAGTCGTAGTAGCATGCAAACAAAAAAGCGTGCCACTACTCTAATTGATGATCAAATGAATGTTAGAATTTGATCTCTTGATTTCTCTCCTTTCTTGTTTGATAGAGTATTTTGATGCTAATGGCTACTATCTGTTCTCGAATAGAGATACAGCCATTCAGAATTGGTGTCTTCGCTTTATTTCAAAACCTAAACATCAATATAACAGAGACCAATTAAGATAGAAAATGTTGGCGTTTTTGAACTCAGTCAGTCCTTTGTTGGGAAAGATCAAGGCTACCTTTGTTGTTGCTGGTTCCTTGATTGCTTTGCACTGCGAGGCGCGTGCTTATTGTGTTTCTGATGAACTAACTACATCTCTTGAATAAAACCTATATTGTTTGATTGTTAGGCGCTGTTCGTGACTTCAATAATTTTTACGTAGCAGCCACATCTGGATAAGAATTCTTATAAACGCGGAGAAATTGCTACTAGCTAACTTCAAATCTGTAATTGTAACAGGAGCATCTATATCTGATATTCTTAACGTGGGCCGAAACATCGAAAAGAACTTAAAAGCAGAAAATGATTTTTTAATCATAGTTCCCTCCAGTTTGCAACTTTGATCTGATTGAGGTGGCCTTTTACAAAAAGAGGAGGACAAACCCTATTACCCTGCACGTGCCCTTTCAAAAATAAACAATATAACCTAAATTTCCAACTCAAGCTAAAACCATACAAGAGCTCTAAAGTAGGAAGGAGAGAATGGATACTAAATCTGTCTGTATTTTCCAGCAAATCTGAAACTCTTGGCTGAATAACATAATCGACGATTCTCTTTATAAACATCATGAATACTCTAATATTTGTTTTCTACAATCGTGTTATTTGATTCGTTTTTATATATTAAAATCAAGACAAAATGTACGCCATCTAATTTGCACTTATGACATGATAATTGTATCGTAATTAAATTTGAACGATTTCTAATAAATACTACTTGAAGACCTATATAGACAACACTGATCGCATTTGCGAAATCATTAACTTTACATGACAGGCAAGTAAACGTGGGTGCATCACTACCTAAAATGTAAACTAAAAAGCGATAGTATAGTATTCGAACCACTACCTCGGGTAGTGGTGAACAAAGTTATATTCAAAAGGATAAGTTATCCCAACATTGGAATATGGGTAAAACAGCTCCTCTTGGGACCGTTCACTCAATAAGTTTGTAAGATTGTTGATATACCTAGAAGCTAATCGAAGAATTTGCACTTGCGTCAGTTTTTCCTTATTTAGTCCATCAGCATAAAATGGTACGACATTTCGAAGCACTTTAAATGCAGCGTTCAGCCTTGCCTTCCTGCCCCTCTCCCGTTCGTTTCTTCGTATTTGACGTGGACTTCGATCCTTCGAATTTAATCTCTTTCTGGATGCGTATCTTGGAACAGAGGCTGTTTCAACCTTTTCTTCTTCTTCGTAACAGTAGCTTTCCGCAGAGAGGAGTTGGAATTCTTTTTCCGAATCGTAACTGTTTGATCTCTCTCTAATTTCAGAGTGTTCTGGCGAAGTAACGTCGCTACCAAGTGACCATAAAAATGACGTTGAACTGGTGGATTCCACCATGATGAACGAAGGGCTAAAAGAAACCGATGATTTAAATAAATAAATCAGTTTGGAAAGTATTGACAGCAGCATCATAAAATGGTGTAAAAACTCTCACACTTACATAAAAACATGTCCACAAAACACGTCACCTGATAGGAAACATATAAAGGAAAACATTACTTAATTAGTACCGCAAAACTTCACTTTCATTCTCCTACTATTTTAAAAAAAATGTCATATGTACAAGTAAACTATTTATAGACTGAAAACCCAGTTACCAAATAGTCATCGTATTACTTATTTATACTTTTAGCTATTCACAATTTCAAATTAAGATAACTTGCTAGCCAGATCTGGGATTTATCAATTCCTCATCTGAGATAACATTTAATTAAACTTTAAGATATTTATTCAGCAAAACTTTTAATAGTTTTGAACAAGAAAACCCAAAATATTACGAAACAATCATAATTAATGCTATCCTGACTTGCTTTGAATTACATCAAGAAAATTTATTTAAACTTATTGATTTACAGTTCTCAGTCTAGAATACTCCAATCACTCTAGAAGTCATAGTATTATTTATGGGGAGAAATGACATGTTGCCTTTTGTTGCATTTTAAGCATTGGGAAAATCGTTTCTTAAGAAGAAGCCTTACTTCCGCTCAAATGACTACCGAGGATAGAGCAGGTTCCTATTCCTCATAGCTTTTATCCTCAAAGAGTCACATTGATACACCTGCATAAAGCTAAGTAGAGTATTAGATAATTAAATTCACGATAACGGACATACAATGATAATACAACAGAAAGTGATATCGTACCTTCAGAAAATTATTAATGTGCTCACTGGTGACTAGTATTACTGCATGCAAGTGATGGTCGTACTGAAATTCTGTTATATTAGATCTTTGCTGTGTACAACCTCTGAAGGTCACTAACTTTCCTGGCTGCCTGAAGCCTGCTTCTCTCTCGCAAGAAGATAGTCACTGTACCCAGTGGTCTTGGTCTTAAATGAACTGGCCCTTTTTCGCCTCATTCAATAATTCATGACTCTCCATCAACAAATAGTGAAGTAATACTTCAAATTGGCTTTGTTTCCCAGTGAAGAATCTAAACAATCTGACTACAACATACCCAATCGATTAGTTGATAGGGTCATAGCAAGGGGTAAATTGGGTAGGGCGAACAAAGGATTCCCTTGTTTCATTGACGAAACAATGCATTACGCTTGCACACGTGTGAGGAGGAAAGGTGATCGACTCAAGCTCAATTTCTGATATACAATCAATCTATTGAAGGTGGAGTTTATTATTGTTTAGAGTGGTTTGACTCATTATGAGAAAATCGTCTTTAAAACTTCTAATTATGTCTGAAAGTCGTGTGAAAAATCTCCTCGATGAAATGATACAGCCAATTTATACCAAATGATAAATTATTATAGCTGGAGGGGGTAAATGTAGCTGAAAGGAGGGAGGGGGTAAAGCATTGCTATACAAAACTTGAATCATACGTCTTGCTTTTTTATTCCGTCGATTAGATAACAATTATATCATTAATTGCAGGCAAATCAGTAACATTTAAACGATTTGAAAGTTATTTACGAGATTTCTGCGCATGCGTGCAGATTTGCCATTTAGCCTTGTCAAACGCTCTCAATCAGAGGGGGTGCTGAAAGCATTGCTTTACTATAAGCCATGAAAAAGCAATAATGCAGTGCAATTGGGTTTTCCTTGACGTAAAGATATAGATTAACCTTAGTAGGGTTTTTATTATGCTATATCAATTGAAAAGTGTCTGATCCTTATCTCTCATTCTGCAGATCTTCTACGCCTCTTGGCGTATATCACTCCTATATCACTTGATATTCATGTTGGCAGTTAATTAGATTTGAATACATGCCGTGATTCCCTACTCACGACTGGAGCACAAAAAGGTTGAGAGTTAAGAACATCATAACTTCAACGTGTTCATCATTTGTTGGACGAGATGATCTATGTCATAACATTACTTCAAGGTAGACCATGAATGCAAAACGTGTGATTACAGCGTGTATCTTTATTCTTGTGTTGTTCACAGCTATTCCTAAATTACGCTATTGTATTACTTCAGGTTGATAAATATCGATCTACTGTACTATATTTGTATCATTTCCCTTTTCCAATTTATAAGAGCAGAGATATGTAGGATATGGTTCCATAAAACCCCTTAAAATAGAGGGGAAGATAGCATGTTAGTGCAAATTAACAAAATTGTGTCCTTTTGAGAGTAAATGGTTAATGTTTTATGGAAATGATGTAGAACAAAGGAGCACATGTAATTTTAACACCTTAGGCATAATGTTTGAAAAACTTGAGCTTCCCAGAACGTGCAAGTGAACGGCACCTGCACGTCACTTTTTAACAATTACTCGAAAGTCTGTGCCCCTCGAAGTGGTAAAGAAACATGTAACATCGTAATACAATGGGATTCCTAACGTTAAAATAGCTTTGTCTTCTCATTTCTAGTCTGTTAGAATGGTCTGCAGTTCGCACAACGGCAGAAACCGTGGCTAAACCGCTCGCTCTATCTCCCTCGAAAAAGGGCGTTAGCCCATCTGCTGGGTCTCACTTGTTCCTCTGTTGTCGTTAGGTCAACGACAAAAAGTCAGACAGTCTGCCCAATATTTGCCTTGAAATTTTAGACATTTGTACCCTCTAAGGATAAACATTGTCATCGTTAAGCCCTGTGTTTGTACGTAAACACGCTTTTGATTTTATTAGCAGAGCCTTAAATTTGCCCTATGACTAAATAGGATTCTGTGCTCTTTTTACCCGTATAAAACAGAATCCCAGGTCCTATGTTATCGCTATAAACATCAGATAGAGAGATCTATATCTGATCATCATGAGAGAGTGAGAGACGTTTCCATTTTTAGAAGCCAAATAGTTAAAAATTCATCAAATCAAAGTTAGTACATTCAAAGTCTTTCAGCTTTCCTAATTTGATGCTCAGGTGGCCCTCTGCAAAATAACACAATGGGCTCATTGTGTTTCTAAGCAACCGGGCGCAAGTGCCCTTTCCAGAGACGCGACTTTTCCCAAGCTCGGCGCGGAAATCATTTAAACAGCAACATTAGGGAAATTACGACTTCAACAGCAAAATAATCATACCTTTGTCCTGATGAAAGCATGAATGAAAAGATTTGAAAATACACGCGAAAAAAGTGAGCAAGGTACGATGTTGTCGGCAACAGGAAATAAAGAGAGGGGAATAATAGAAACTGTGAGGGCTAAAAAACGTGGGAAATTTTATAACACTCAACCGCTGACCTCTATCCAAAGGCAACAGACAACTTGGTGAAGCTTTGAGAAATAAATTGCTTTGAAATAGCCATTTCGCTGTTTTGTTTCTAATTAGAGAAGAGTTTCCCTTTAAACAAAGTGAACTACTTAATTTAGGGTTGAAAAGTACCTGCTGTACTTTATCGAAATAGGAAAGAATGTGGCAAATTTGAAGATGAAACGCTAAAAGCACAAAATCGTGGGTTTACAAATTTCAATTAAATTAGTTTAGTGTGTGAAAGTGGTAACACAATGTAATAGTTGTAGCATGGTTGTAGAAATTTTGGTGATATAATTAACACCTGGGCGTTTCCATAAATCTATGCAAAGGCTGTTTCGGCTTATTTTTACACTGTTTGTGCTCTCCGATTGTTTTAAGTTTTGATGTAAGCAGAAAATGAGTTGATAAAGAGTAGCGTACAACTGAAATGAGGAAACAAGGTTTTTTTCACAGAATATCAAACAATTGTGTTAAGGGTTCTTGACTTTCGAAAAACCTTCGGATGGTATTTTTTATCACTGTATTGATTAGCCTTCCTAAATTTCAAGGGTAGATTGGCAGATGAAAGAGCAGCCTCACCAAAGTAAAGATGAAGAGCGGGCAGGGATATGAAATAATTAGTTAAAACATGGGAATTGATTTGAGACCAACATCTTACACAATATTGAGCTTGTATCAAATAAATAACCATGCAGTAAGTTTATGGAAAGAGTACAAATGACATTCAGGGGAATTTGAGTGAAAAATCGCATTGCGATTCAGCATTGCTGACCTTTTAAGCTCACGATGGTGACATTTTTTGTTAAGGGCAAAATCTATTATATACAACCATGGTTTCACTCTCTTATCGATAACATGCCATGGATTGACTGTATGGCGTAAAATAGGGATAGATCTAACAGATGCGTGGCTGTAAACAATGCAATATATCAGGATAGGGAAGACTGAGTTCATTATAATTAACCTAACAAGATTTTAATATCTGTTATGAAAAGAATAATAAGAAATGGCTAATAGTCTGTGTGTTCTGAAAATACGCTGTGACTGAGTTTGAGATTTGGATTTAGGTCTTAGATTTAGGGCGATGAAGAAGAAACTTTGCTATTTACTCAACAGGCAAATTAGGTTAAAATTGTCTTTGTATTACGTAGCTTACACCATAAAAGAATTAATTCAAGTCTCTTCACGTTGGGTTTGAGATGTACCTTATGAGAAGTAAGAACTAGTTGAAAGGGTCTGTAACCATGCATGGGGAGAAAACTAATCGTAGCGTACAATTAACTTGTAATGGATTTCATGGTATTAACCCTTTCTTTAGGTTAGTGAGGTTCTTCATCGTAGTCACTCTGATTTTAATTTAGAGGAGGTTGAAGTCAATGTATTCTCTTCAACAAAGGCTATCTTTGATCTTCATCTTCGGGTAGGAATTTATACCGATATTGCACCAAGACGTGTTTCCTTCGTGTATAGTACTTGTTTCTGTTTTAGTGGTAGCATACCTAACGATAACTAGCTTCGCTTCGCTCAACCGTTTTAGGGTCAAGATTGAGCATGGGATTGACTTTAAGGATGAATTATATAAATCCAACTAGTTACCAACAATTCTTCATACAATTTAGTGCTACTTTTCTGTTTAGCCTGATTTCTTGTTTAATATACACAAATATTACAGATAATTATTAAACATACAAGGTAAAAGTGAATTACCACACTTCAACTCTTGTAGGTTATCAATTAATCTGATAGAGAAATAATTTTTTATAGTAACACCGTAATAAAGGGATAAAATACTAAATAGTGTCCAAACAACTAATTTATGGTCATGTAATACCAGATATGTAAGGACCTTAGTCAAAGTGTAAGCATGTGATATACAAAAGAGCCGTCCGTCTTTAACAGCTATTTGATCAGATTGCTCATGTCAAACTTTTGCCTTCTTAAAAGCTTCTTTTAACCTTCTTTGCCGAAGAGAAAGGCAAAATACCAGTATAAACCATCACCCAACCTAGGAACAGTTAACCATTGCATAGTTTCGATCGTTTTCTTCAACCTCTAGATTGAAAGTAGTTGCTGTGTACCCAAAACTCGGATCATAGGTGAGGAACCTTGTAGCCTGTACCTATTCTATGACCGGAACAAATCAGTAGATAAGATCTGTGACGATTTTCTCATGCCTTTTAATAGTAAAAGCTTCATTGATTCTTGGCTGTCTCAGCGTATTTTTTAAATTAGTGGGTATTAAAGAAAGAAAAGTTACAGCAGTAGAATTTTGGTAATGTCGATAAGTGAGAGTTTATCTCGATAGTCACTAAGACATGAAGACCTCATGCACGTCAATGCCTGCAAATATTCCATTATTAGCCATACCATTACTAGTTTTCTCAAAATCTATGCAATAGATTACTTGAAGACAGATCTACGAACTATTGAATAAAAATAATGGATTAATAAAAGTTTTTAAGAGTAAAGATGCGATCAATTTCATTAATAGATCTCCCCTTTCTGCGCTTGAAATTTTAGTTTTATAACGTTATATGACAAATATCAGATACAGATAGTAGTATATAGTGTCGCATATTTCAAATACAAGATTGTAGATGGAAACGGTAGTGATGATATGTGGCAAAGTTTGGACGACTATCTTGTAGAACGAATATGAAAATCAACTCGTTGTTAATGATAGTAATTCCATGATACGTTTACCACGCGTTACGTTTTTTATAGTACATTAAACGTTCCACTCTATCAACGCTATTTAACTTTAATTTACTAATGTTCTAGGAGTTGACTATCTAAGACGTTTAAGACTATTTTTAAAGCTATCCTGTATTCTGCTGTTATAATCAAACCGCAATCATGCCTATCCTACTGTGAAAAATATTTATACATGAATCATGTCTGTGCTGTAAAGCCCCCCAAAAGAATTCTTCAACTTTCTTTGCCTTCTCTTGAAAACTGCAGCCTATTTACAAACAAGTGAGTGTATTTTACAAAATCAGGATTATATACTTTGTCATTGATCTCTCAAGTTGATCTTTTTCTTTGTCAGATCAGCTTTGTAGAAATCTCGTACTTAAAGTTTGTCAAAAAAAGTAGAGAGAAACTAAGATTTTGAGGATAAACTATAGTTACTGTAATGAAAATAAAAAGTACAAGAAATGCGCCAAGACATAAACAAATGGTTTGAATAGTTGCTAGAGAAATAGAAAGGTGTATCACCAACGGGATTAAAACCCGTGGCACATGCATTCGTGGCGTGCGTTATACCAACTGAGCTAGGTAACCTCCGTAGATAACATGTTCCACTTCTCTAGTCGCCACAGTAGCTCCCCATACTCCCAATACTCCACAGAAGGAAATCGACATCCAGCTCTACACAATTATGGAGAAAAGCTTCTATGTGCCATGTGACTTGACCACACTATCGCTACCACACGGTGACTAACATTGATTTTTAGACGAAGTAGATTTGAAAAAATAAGTTTACATAGATATTAGAGAAATAAGAAATTGTATCACAAATGGGATTCGAACTCGAGACCCACGCATTCGCAACGTACGCTCTACCAGCTTAGATAGGTGAGCCCCGCAGAACATTTGATGTATTTCTCTTGTGACCACACTAGCTCCTAATTTCTATTTCTCTAGAATTTATTCAAATTTATCATTTCAAGTTCCCTCTTCTTAAAGGTAAAGTTTGATATTATCTACAATGCTTAATGACTAAGACTTACCTTGCCATAATATCTTGCTGGTGTTTACAGTTGAGACTCTTATGAAATTAGCTCGGAACTACAAAACACGATTCTTATGCTGGTTTACTAGAGCAGTCATGTTATTTTGGGAGTTCCTTAATAATTTCCCGAGTTACTTGAATTCTAGACACCAGAGGATCTATTCTTGGATAGAAGATGTACATTAACATCTCACAGACCCAGAGGATGTGTTAAGTAATTATACTATGAGAAATATTGAATGAGTGGATCTAACATCAACATTGTGTGTGTATGTGTGTGTGCTTGTTTTTGTATTAAAAGGGGTGTATTTTACAGTTATAAATATTAGGCCCTAACGTCTTGATTACAGTGGTAAAATTTATACACTTTATGATCGAAGAGGTAAAAGGTAGAGAAGATATTTTACCCGAAGTATCCTCCTTGGTTATCGGTTATAGTGTATCAATATTAATAAGAGGTTTCTATTTATAAAGGCACTAAGAAATAAGTACTAAGTAATCAATGAGTAGGATGGAGCATAGCTAAGGAAGCCGATTAGGGTACCATTATTTGTGCACTCACTGTCTCCATGCAGATAAGACAGAGTAAAGTTTGTGCTTTTCACAGTCCAGTTGAATTAAACTCTGACATCCTAAGCAGGAATGTATTTTTCTTTAATTGTCATTCACACAAGATTAAGCGTAGGTAGGAACGGGTCAGTGAGTGACCTGCTAAGCAGCTTTAAAATCTTTCAGCGATAGCGGGTTGACTAGCACAAAACGGAAGATTAGCGTATACAAAAGATTGAAGGGGATTGAATGTGAAAGTAAATTATGAAGAATAATGACGATAAAGCAGATCCATGAAGGGGGTTTTATATATTCGGAGTTATTTCGAGTATCAAAGATAAAACAAAAACAATGTTTTAATTTTAGTGGACTTAAAGCACATAAATAGATATTTTACGGAAACGAACGACCAGCTCTGCTATACATTCAATTTTGCCGTAAATATTCATATTTAACATGATGCCAATAAAACAAGGTAATAAGCATGGAACTTTTATCCCTCAATAAGATGAACAAGCTATAAAAATCCACTGTGTAAAAGAATCGGTAGAATAAACAGTGTGCATCTAAAACAGTAACGCTTGGAGCACAGCTATCGAAATACATGATGGAAATGGAAATTAAACGCCTATTTAGAGGAACGAAAAATGCAATGCAAACCATAAGATTATCCAGTACGAGACCATAAGATCATAAGACCATGAGACCATGAGACCATAAGACCATAGGACCATGAGACCATGAGACCATAAGAACTTA
>JAAAKL020012715.1:0-12885 GCA_010016065.2 Carybdea cf. marsupialis auct. non (Linnaeus, 1758)
CTCACCCCCCCCCCCCCCCCCCCCCCCCCACCCAAAAACAAAAAAAAAAAAGAAAATAAAAAAGAAAGAGAGAAAAATATCTAATAATTTAAAATTATATAATTAGAGGATGCACATATCCCAATTTAGACTGAATTATACCAATTGGATAATCGAAACTGACAAAACCTGAAGCCTAAAGGAGAAATATTGGAGAAATATCTGCAAACGTGCTGACATAAAACAGATGGTAGCACACGCGTTGAGTACTTAGATAACGTGACTTGACACATTTCATCGTAACAGTGTTCAAGACTTCATGTAACGTGTTATCACAAATTTTAAGTCAGTTCAACTGACCAGTATGTTCTGTAGTCCCACCAGCATATCAATGAATAAAGAGAGACGCTTTATTAGGAATCTTCATTTATCACATATTTGTTCAGGATTGCTTCTTTGGTATTTGAATTATGTCGAAAAGAGCATAAGCAAATTGCATTTTTAAAAGATTAACTGCTGTACGTGTCGGCAGAGTGTTCAGCCTGTCGTTACTTATTGCTTTCTTAAGATTGATGATAAATATCTTAGGTCACGAATAGTTAATTTCTTAACATTGAAATACCGAAGATTGATGATCTAACATTCGGGTTGTTTCTTTCCATAAAGAGCCAATACTTGGAGTATGTATTTAAGAGGGGGCTAAACCGACTGAAGTGTCAATGAAAAGGGTGGAGCACTTAAAAAGGAATAAACAAGGAAACTATTGCCTTCTGTATCGTTGGTATTAAATCTTAACGTCTGAATGACTGCATTGCAATTGTTTTGAAACATCCCTCGATAAATATGAGCCCTATGTACAGTATGGTATAGTTTAGTATCATATAAAGAGTGGTATAATATAGAATTTTATAGTATGTTGCATTATAGTATAGCATAGTATAGTATAGTAAAGCATAGTGTATCATAGCATAGCAGAGCATAGTATAGTATAGTGTTTTGTAGTTTAGCATAGCATGGTACTGTATAGTGTATCATAGTATAGCATAGCATACTATAGCAGTGTATAGTATAGTATAGTATAGCATAGTATTATGTAGTGTATCATAGCATAGCATAGCATAGCATAGCATAGCATAGCATAGTATAGTATAGTGTTTTGTAGTATAGCATAGAATGGTACTGTACAGTGTATCATAGTATAGCATAGCATAGTATCATATAGTGTTTCATAGCATAGCATAGCATACTATAGCAGTGTATAGTATAGTATAGTATAGTATAGTATAGCATAGTATTGTGTAGTGTATCATAGTACACTAGAGTATAATGTTATGTAGTAAAGTACGGTATAACATGTAATGTAGTTTAATAAAGAATAGTATAGCATGGCACTGTTAGTATAATGCAATGTTGATTAATATGATAAAATAAACCGAAGAATCAAATAGCATAGTACATCGTAAAAAACGTATCAACTTAAACTTATATCAAAGTATAGTTTGAATAGGGTTAGGACTTTAAAATGTCGTAATATTAACGTATGTCGGTTCACATACTATAAATTGTTATGAAATTGGGAAATAGTTGCAATACGGTTAACATCATAAACATTTCAAAGGCTAGTATTTTCAGATATGATGGCTACATCAGAGATTATCAATAATTTACATACAATCTCTGGCTACATGCAGTGGCGTTTTTGGAGGGTGGAAGCCCTGGGCCGAAAAAGATTGCGGGGCCCTATGACGTCATGCATTACAAGGCAGTCCAAACATGATCATGCTGCGGACGTTCTTGAGACATTGTGTTCCGTCCAGTGGGTATAATTTCCAAGTTTTTGCTTACTTCTACATGATTAGTATGGACAGTTAGCCACATACTATTTTCTTAGTATTTACGCGTTGGGGCCATTGTAGGAGCGGGGCCTTGGGCCAAGCCCCGGTCGGCCTCCCCCTGAAACTGCCTTTGATTTATGATTATCCCGAGGGGACGTAAGTGACATCAGGAAGGTCATACAGTTTTAAAGTGGTCTATGCTCTGATAAATGTAAATGGGACGCCGCCCCAAACGCTCTCCGATGATAGTTTGCTGTGCATGAGCGGCATAGTCGAAAATTAAACGTGACAGGATAAGACAGTTGCTGCTAAGTACGCGTGTTTCCTCTAGAAGAGCTGACGTTCAGTTATGTTGATTATCCCTTGAATTTACACTTCTCTCGTAGAAATTGCTCATTTCATCATAGGCTAGGTCAAAGTGGCACGCGTACAACATCTTGAATGGAATTTTTCTAGCGGACATAATGCAATGTGGGAGGCTTGTAGCCACATACAGTTAGATTGAAGTTGTCAGATTAATCAGATGGGTGAAAACGATCACGTTCAGATGTATGGTAAGGTAGAGTAATGGGAACATAATTGAAGCGAAATCCTATACTAGAACTACTAATGTAAGTAAATATCAAGGGAGCGGAGCAGAAAAGGGAAGAAGGGTGGTGCAAGTGTTTTAAATCCCAAAGCAAAAGGCAAAGTCTAAATTTCTCAGTGCTGACATCAAGTATAGAAGTTTTTCCTCATACGTTCCCAATCATGAAATGTAGATGTGGCAAGATCACAACACAATTCAAATTAAATACAACCATCTTGTGTTTCAGGGCCACTTAATAAAGAAATGCATAATGCAAACTTGAGTGACTTTTTTTTAATGTTTTAAGAACTGCAATAACCTCAGTTTCATTATGAGACTAAGCTGAAATTTCCAATCGAAGGCTTTAAATTTTGTTTGAGCTGTGGAGAATGTTTAAGAAACTGAGCATCTAGAAAAATGTCACTGGGGGGTCACCATTTTAAGCAAATATTTTCTTGTCTTTCTATCTTTTGCATTTTTTCATTTCTCTTTTCTCTTCCTCTTTCTTATCTTGCGTACACTTATCATCCCCATTGGCTATTTATTAGGTTAGTACAGTCTGCATCACACTTCAAGTACAATGCCTGGTGGCGTGTGGCCAGTGTATTGTTTATCAAAGTTAAAGAGCTACTGTATACATCTGCAAAGTGTTACTAAAAGTAACGGACGTATACTGTGTTTTATATAATTTATCAACAGAGAACAACACTGGCCTCGTTTTCAGAAGCTGACATTAAAATATCATCGGGTGTTCCTTCTATCATTTCTCTATATTGTGACTTGGTGTGTAATTACTCAACACTTGAATTAAAAGTAAGCTATTAGAGAGCTCTCATAAACAGGATGATCCCTCTATGACACTTTTGCCAACGATTTTAAGGTCTTAGTTTGATCTTTAGTTTAAGAGTACCTAAAATGGTATGATTACTATTTTGCGGTGTAAAGAAAAAAGATCATCATTTTTACCATTATTCTGTTTATTTTATACTGAACCTCAATAACATGTTTACAAAACTTAACATATAATGCAATGTGAGGGAATCCAATCAATGTATCAATAAATGTTTGGTGTCACAATTATTTTCCAGTTTCTTATTACATGACAGTCATAACTATTCCAAATAACTATTCCACTAATGAAGTAGGCTCATTAGGCCATAGCAGATTATTATTTAGCGTAGAAGCCGTTTATCAGGCTACCAAATTCCGGTTTACAAATTTCCGAAACGAAGCGTATTCCTGCTGCCGGGAACGACCTCCTAAATCTAGAGAAGCTAGTTACGTAACCCTGTTAATTTTTGCGTAGTTCAAGAGATTATGAACTGAATCGAATAAATCAAATCACTTAATAGACCTTGGTCTTGGTATCCATGAAAGAATCCATTCACATTTTACGTACTATCTGCAATGGAAAATTACACCGAGTTCTAAATATCGTCAAAATGTTGAATTTCGTGCAATTGCGATGTCACTCTAACTACGTCATTGACCTAATATAATGCGGACGGAAAATGATGACGTCACAGATCAAAAGTTTGGGAGAAAGTAACATTTGACTCCAGATATCGAAAGGCAACCCTGTCATAGGCTGTTTCCCAAAATACCAAATCTGTAGTGTATATAGTGTTTCAACTAGAGGCGTTTGAATCTGAAAAATCTCTGGTCAAAGCTTTGTTGGTTCCTTACGATGTATTCCTTGGTTCCTTACGTTAGGAACCAGCATCAAATAATAAGGTTATGCGAGAGAGATTTAACACTTTGAAGCTGATTTCTCAGTGTTGGGAAAGGGCATCACTCTCAATTTTAGCCATTGATGTTCTTACTAATAGGGCAACATTGAGTATTTTTCCGTAATTCAAACGTTTTCAATATCGCAATATTCAATGTTTGAGATGTTGTTATGCTGTGATCTTATTTTCCCTCCTCATAGATGCTAGCCGTGCTACCTTACATAGTATACTAGCACTCGATAGCAACAACGATCGACATCTCTGATACCAACATTGGTAGCCTACCTAATACTACAATAAGGCTTTAAAGCCATTAATTCCTTAATAAGCTTATCGATGGTGGCTTGTAACCACATATTAGTAACTGCTTGGGATAAACACTGCCAGCGATTTGCACTCCTACGAAATTACCTCCAAATCCCAGTAATTAGTAATTAAAACAGGGAATATAATTCCTCAGTCTAGAATTAAAGTGCTGGCTTTGTGGTTCAGCCATCGCTGGGAAATTTCTTCAATACAGCCATCAAGATAATCTTCAAATCTACATTTGGTTTCAGAATAGTTTAGCTAACCGCGTTTAGATTTCTATTTTGAATTATAGACCACCCAAATACGTTATGCTGCTTCCTTAAATCGTGAAAAAATATTATCGTGCTATACAATTCTTGGAAAGTTTTCCTTGAAGTTATTAAAGTGATATGTTTCTCGTTTTATTCTTATTTATTGCAATGTTGTTATGCTGTGATCTTATATAAAATCCATGTAGAGGATGAGCTGTTAACTGCAATAACAGTTGCAGATACTGATTTATAAGTCTCTGTATGAGAAAATAAATGGATAAAAGACTTGTGAATAATATAGTCCAGACGTTGACACTTCATGCTGTATAGTCATATAATAAACGTTCTGAACTATTCTAGAAATGCCAGTATAGGAATCCTTTTGTTGCCAATAATATCAGGGGCAAATGGAAAGTTTGGAAAGTTTTCCTTGTAGTTATTCAGGTGATATGTTTCTCGTTTTATTGTTATTTTTTGCAATGTTTTTATGTTGTGATCTTATAAAAAATACATGTAGAGGATGAGGTGTTAACTGCCATAACTGTTGCAGAAATTGAAGATCATGATTTTATAAGTGTCTGTATTAGAATATAAATGGATAAAAGTCTTGTGACTGATAGTGAATTCTATAATCCAGACGTTGACACTTCATGCTGTATAGTCATATAATAAACGTTCTGAACTATCCTTGAAATGCCAGTATAGGAATCCTTTTGTTGCCAATAAAATCAGGGGCAAATAACTCCATTTTGTAATCGTATTGGAGGGCTGATTATCAATTGAAGTGTCATTGAATATTTTCTAGCGTTCTGATGAACGTCACCGGAGAATCCTAAGCTAATTGCGGTAATTTACTTCTCATGTTTACCACTGCTCAGCAGTATTTGGCTCTACCTTGCTGTATCGAGCACTGCAGATACAGGATCAATATTTATTAGTATATATATAGTATATTTACCAACAAGTATAGATCAGATGAAGGAAGTAACATTCCAACAGCTCGCCCTGAGCAAGAGCCAGTTACATTCCAAAAGCTCGCCATTAGCAAGAACCAGGCTACTTTTGTGTGTTTATTTTATACAATACATATATACATACAAACATACATAAATACATACATACATACATAGAACTTTCATACATAGTTAAAAACAGTTGCAAAAGACATATGAACAGCTTTGGAAACTTCTTTCTTTGAAGCAAAGAAAGTTTTCGAAACCGAGCGAAGGCCAAACTCGTTGCTTTTTTTTATCTATTTTGTATATATACATATATATAAACACAAAAGATTTGCTTTCCCCAATGCAAACTTTCTGAACTTTTATTCTTTCTTCTGGAAGACAAGACCATGATACTAAGATTCCAGAACTCCCTTTGTGAAAAGCCAAGTTTTATGTCTTTATACCAAATTTATGTTTTACTATGTTGTTTTCTACTAATATATCAATAGGTATTCATATAAATTATTTATTAGTATACTAAGTTTTCAATTTCAATTGGACGTGGGTTAGAGAGTTTTATTTATAAAGTTTTTCTGTTGTAGGCAGAATCAAATGACCGTTTTTCTGATTGAACATTTTAATTTGCAGTCTTAACACTTGTCAATGTCATATCATTATTTCAGTCTTAACGCAGCATGTAAGTATGGATTTCTCTTCCTCAAAGGCCTTGCCATTCAAATAGTTTGTTGGTGGTACAAAACAATAAAACTGCACAAAATAGCGAAAAAATTTCAGTACTGAAAAGCTTTTTTCGTCTGACACTCCTCAGAGCACAAAATCGTCAGAATTGAAATATAGAAGAAATCAATAGAACTTATACCAAACTGTATTTTGAAAGTAGCCAATCAGAGGTCTGACTGCTAGGTTGGTTTTGTATTGACCAATCAGTGTCCGTGGAACTAAATAGTTAACAAAGAGACCTGAGGAAGATTGTTATATAATTCCAGGTTTTATGGTCTGCAGCATTTCATTTATAGTGTCTTATCTTACGTTGATTAATTCCTTTCAAATCATAGACGGATGGATGCAATAAACTTAAATGTATGGCATTTTGTGTAATTTTCATGAGGTCTTACAGCCGCGCCTAGAAGATCGTATTCGTGAAAATGGCTAATGTGCGAGTGGAAATGTTAAAGAACAATACGCCAAAAGGGAAACTACATTTCAGACAACCTTTAGTCAAATTTCAGACTTCTTCAGATCTATTGGACTATTTCTGACTTCTTCAGATCTATTGGACTATTTCTGACTTCTTCAGATCTATTGTACTATTTCTGACTTCTTCAGATCTATTGGACTATTTCTGACTTCCTCAGATCTATTGAAATATTTCTGACGTCCTCAGATCTATTGTACTATTTCTGACTTCCTCAGATCTATCGGAATATTTCTGACGTCCTCAGATCTATCGGAATATTTCTGACGTCCTCAGATCTATTGAAATATTCCTGACATCCTCTGGTCTGTGAAAAATATTCCAATAGACCTGAGGAAGTAGGACATAGACGAAACGCTCTCTGGAATATAGTTTAATTTTTGGCATAGTGTTTTTTATTGCTTGTCAGTGCATTTATCATCTAAGCAGAAATATGTGGAAACGTTGTAGAGTCAAAGGCTCTGTTCCCAATCGTTCAATCGCCACTTATCATTTAGAAAACATAATTACGAGATGTGAAGCTAGTGGCTTTATGGTTTGTGGTGGAGGAAAATAAGTTGTTAGTAAACAACGTGTATTCAACCTTGATATGCATTAGGCTGATCTATTCGGAACAGAAAGTTATCCGGTATGACGCAAGAGAAGTTCATGATCCCCTCCTAGACTGAATTGAAAGAAACTGTGGTCGCATGATGCCTTTCACGGCTCTCCCTTTCGAACTGGAGGTCCAGTGTTACTATTTTAGACAGAAATCTGGGACTTGACTAGAAAGAATAATAGATCTAACAGAGTCTTGAATAAAAGAGGGGATTTTTTTAAACGAGATCACCCTGTGATGAGGTTCACACAACAATTCATTCTTTCATTATATGTTAAATGATTTCATTGATACGATGCTGCAGAAACAACAGATCAGAGAGAAGCTATATTTGTAGAAGGAAGAATAAACGTCTGAAGTGAATTAATGTTTGATTGTAAGAAAAATACCCAAATGAAACGTTTGTGGTTTTTACTCAGCATCAGACAAACAAATAGTATTACAACTTCCTGTCCTTCCTAAAGTTCATTTGATCAGTAGATTTATCAAACAAACCGAGTCATTTCAATCCATGCACACTTCCTTCTTACACTTTCTTGTCAAAACTGGAATAGAAAGGAACTTAGCCCAAGGTAGATTCTCTTGCTTCCAAAGCAGTGTTGCCAGATTCATCATGCGCCTTCTCGCCCAAGTCGTGCACAAAGGCGCACGAAGCGAACACAAAGTCGCCCCAATTCAAGACTTTAGAAGAAAGCGGAGGGAAAGTGATAACGTCGCAAAAATCAAATTTTGCAAATAGTACAATTTGACTATCTAAAGGAAACCCTAGAATAGTGTCTTTTTCTAAAAATTCCATACCTGTAGTATGCACAGTGTTTAAACTAAAGGTGATGGAATCTTGACAAATCTCTTTCAAAGACTCATCATCCGACATCAAATAACAAGATCTTCTCAGGTAGATTTGAAACGTTGAAAGCTGATATTTCGCCGTTGCAAAGAAGCTCCCCTTTTGAACTAGGCTGCTAGCGTTCTTACTACTAGAGTAACAGAAACATTGACAATTTTTTCCACAATTTAAAACTTTTCAAAATTGTGACGTACCACTTTCCCTCTGCACTCGCCTTTTCGCCAAAACGTTAAATAAAAAGGCCCCAAACGGCTAACTGTCGATTACTCTCCCTTGCTCTCTCTTCTTGTTAAATTTTGGTATGGCCTTTTAACTTGCCTTCAACTAACAGTTCCTGTAATACTTTATCTTTTATTTACTTTATTAATAACAAAATCTTCTTCATTTACATACGGTGTTAAAATTTCGAAAACTATAAAAGGTTGTATTTTAACGATTTCTGTTTTAAGATCAGTATGTTGGGATGTCACCTTCATTTTGAGAAGTCGCAAACAATAGATCTATGTGATAATATCTTCTTGTCACATCATCAGATTTCTCAGTAGACGATGCAAGTTAGCATCGAAAGTCAATATAGCATTTATACAAGATGTAAATGTTCTTTTGTGTGATTATATTTCCAATTTCTGACATTTGACGCATTAGACTATCCCGCAGATTTCTGCTACAATAGATTTAAGTCGTCTCTTCCATCAAAAGTCGCCCAATCGGCGATTTTCCGCTCAATATGACAACACTGTCCGAAGTTTTTTCCTAGACTAGGAACAAATCGTACACATTTCAGATTAATTATGGTTTGAAATACATCTGTCATCAGGTCTTCTAATCAACCTTACCGCCACCTTAGAAGGCCTAAGCGCTCGTGACAAATCCTTATGTGAGTTCATACGTGGACAATTCCCATTTAGAGCACTTCCTTTCGTTGTACATAAAGTGATAACATACATTTGATTGCTTTTATGGTTTCTTCTGAGCTTCCGATAGCCTCTGTGAGGAAAAAGCTATCATCCCATGGCATCTAAGTAACAGTTGAAGGTCCTGAGGTTTTCCAGGAATCGTTTTAAAATGATATGGCATTTTCCCCTTGTGGAGCGAAATATCTTGGTATTCAGAAGGTACTGTATCTTATCTCAGGATGTGTACGTTTAGATGATACCAAATTGTGTTCTTTTGCCATAAAAATCTTACGTATTTATATATTAGTGACATTTGTTTACATTGGTTTTTTACTTGTATTGACTTTAGTTAACGACGATGATGCATCTTTGTGGCAAGTAAATAAGAACTAGTGCATCAGAGAAGTGTAATAGAATTATCTCTTTCTATGCAAGGGTAGGGACAGGGAAACAGGTTATCAGTAGTGATGTATCATCTGTCATGTACCTCAGGTAGATTATCTTACGTCTTTCTTCTCTAAGCTTCAACTATTGGTTTAGTGCCCTCTCAGCTGCAATTTTGTTGAGTGGAGATTCGACCTACCGTTTCTATAACGGATAGTTTTGTCTGCCTCGCATCCATACGCTTTATTACTTTACAATATGCAACGAGATCATATTTTGATCCAGGCATATTACCTTCTGATTTTTTAACCATTCAATGTATAATAACCGGTCTAGCCTGCACCTCTGACCTTCGCAGTTATGAATTAACCCAACGTCAACTAACTGCAAGAGACGGAAAGGAGTGCAGTGTTCCCGTACAAAACAAGTACTTGATATCTTAATCGCCTACCGCTTCGATCTTTAGTAGCTGTTTAACATATCATTTGATGACCAAAGCTTGAAATCCCATTCTGTCCTGTCTGACCATCCTATATCTCCACGGAACAACAACCATTTTATGACACATTGGTGTGGCAAAGATCTCTGATAGACATTCGTTGTACTTGCAAAGTATTGTAAAGGAAATGTTATTCTATATATATCATTAATCATGAAAAGTCACCCTGGCGGGAGTGCCAGGTTCGACCTGAAATGGGTAAACTTTAGTGCTATCCTTTGCGGAGAACCTGTGCATTCACATTGTTGGCCTTAAATAATATACTAGCAAGTGTATAACAAGACGAATCAGCCACTTTTATGCATTTTAAGCGACAAAGATTATAGTTAGTGAGTATGAGGACAAAGAAACTTCAAATTTTACTGAAAGCAAGGGTACGTTCGTTATCTTTATGTATTGTTATAAGCTGTACTTACTAGTTTTAGATTATTGATTGGCTTACTTCACCTCTGTCATCGTATTCTATATTTTTTACCTCTTACTCTCCTACCTTCCAAAAACAAATGATTTTGTTCCGCTATGTTCTATGAATGAGAAATACGTCTTGATTCACGATGCTACTGATTTCTGTCTCTGCAATTCCGTCTTATTAGACTTAAATTGTGACAGTCCATTGTCGTGAGTCTTTCCTTCTCATTTAATAGCACATGTGTTAGATTATTCAAAGCAGTTATGCTTTGTCACATTAAAGGATTTTGATTTGAAGATGGAAGTTGAATGTTTCGTGTTACGATCACATTAATTAGGTCCCTTTCAAATTATGTTGTTAGAAAAAACGTCCGACACGGTAGCAAGGTTTACAGTTTTCTGCCGAATGGTTTGTCAGGTCTAGTGGAAGAAATGTAGTCCGTCAAGTCTTGATGTCGTGATCATTTTGTAGTCATTATCTGTTTCATTTCATCGACTAACCATTTGTATCTTAGAAATTGGTACAAGTTTTAATGAATCGATGCTTTTCGTTCTTATGGTAACCGCACATGTCGTTTTTTACAAGCTAAGCGATTTTGTGCATGCAGAATCACACCGGTTCATGAAAGGTACGTTGACCAATTATTGCTTGTGTTTTTGGCAGTGGTTTGATGCCTCGATTGGCGTAATCGTATTCAAACATTAATAGTGGCGTCCGGAAGGATGGCCAAAGTAAGTAACTAAGTGAAAGCCTCAAGGTAATACTGCAAAGCTTCCTGAACTAGTATTTATGGAGAGGTCTTAAACGGCAGTAAACGGCTGTGGCATTTAAGACAAACAGGAGTTGACTCTAATACCGTTGCCGGTGACTCTGTTGCCGAGCGTTATATTTGATACATTTTTTGCCCCTATTATCCCTTAAAACAAGCCCTAAACTGAGTTTTCCTTGCTACCGCTCTTTCTCTTTGACAACTAATGTATGGTTCTTAATAAATACTTCAAGGCAGATGATTTTCTTGATTGTATCACTTAACATACAATTAAGATTCAATGCCAAGTATTTATCTCTGACCTGTGACATACCGATATATTTCATTCTTGTAGCTGTTCCATCTTGGTCACAAACGAAAACTGTTTCCACTCTCTTGTTTGTGTTTCTGTCATAGTGTCTAAACATGGAAGCATCCTTTATGCTAGATTAAATTTTTAAAAGATTGCCACACTTTGTTCTCTATTTTTATGCTGTGTGTTAACGGTTAGAGTTCACGAGATCGTACCCCAGTTCCTTCTCTCCAGTCTTTACTCTTTAACATGATGGTTTAAAAATCAATAAAGTTAAAGAAATATCGCACCTCAGACACGTTTGATTGTCTGCATGTCCCAATTTATACGCCACGAACGGCAGGAATTGGTTTACAGTGTTGTCTGGTTCCTTTAAATATTATTTTACGGCCATTTCAGCATCGAGACTTGCATCGTTTTATCGTATGTGTGCGGCGATAACTTTTTTTTATCTGCTATCATATAATAGAGGAACATGTAGAAGAAGTAATCCTACTAATAGTTGATCTTCAGAAGACACTGGTATTAACATACCAACTTAAAAAGGCTGCATGAGACTTGAAACTGGCCTTAAAAATGTTATATTGAAAAAGATATTTTGAAAATTAACCTTTTCCCAGACTACTTGAAAGAGTCATATCATGCAGTGATACAAAATTTATCAAGGGACGATTTCTTCTTTTCTGTTATCATCCGCTAACTGCAACGCTCCACTTTAAAGAGTACAGTTTGGAAATCGCAATTCCCTTTCAAGCGGCTCTAGTCTTGATAACCAACCCAAGGAAATTGCTTCACCGTCGTTGTTGATTGATAGCTAAATTTCCTTAAAGATTAGGGAATACTAATATCGTCTGACAGTCATATTAATGTAGATCGGAAGTAGCAATCTCCTCGTTATTACCAATCGGAATTCAACGTAGGCCAATACCAAGAAACGTTGAACTTTGTAAAGCAAAAAATCTTTTAACGAGTAATCTCGAAATAGAGAGCCTCTATAACCAATATAAGTTTGCCCTCTTCTCCGTAAACACATTTCCATAAGTATGCGCACATATTTAAAGCATTCTCAGGGATCAACTCCACCGTTACAAGCTCCAAAAGAAGTACGTTACTCTCCTGTGATTAGAACCTGGTGTCCTGTAATTGCCATCTGAAATTTTGTGTTTATTTACGTAAATTACTTAGATCTTGACAAATATGAAGCCAGCCATTTGAGCGTGAGGGAACAGTTAGCGGGGGCTTGGGTTTTACTTTCTGCGTTGTAGGGGGTTTGGGGTCTTCAAAGAAATTTTAAAATTTAGTAAGGATTTGGTGCGATCTGACGTGCTCTATAACTTCTTCTTGAAAACAAGCTTCTCCCCC
>JAAAKL020012716.1:0-12885 GCA_010016065.2 Carybdea cf. marsupialis auct. non (Linnaeus, 1758)
GGGGGGGGGGGAGGAGGGGGGGGGGAGGGGGGAGGAGGAAGGAGGAAGGAGGGAGGAGGAAGGAGGGAGGAGGAAGGAGGGAGGAGGAAGGAGGAAGGAGGGAGGAGGAAGGAGGGAGGAAGAAGGAGGGAGAAGGGAGAAGGGAGGAGGGAGATAGGAGAAGGGGAAAGGGAGGAGTGAGGAGGGAGGAGTGAGGAAGGAGAAGGGACGAGGGAGAAGGGACGAGGGAGAAGGGACGAGGGAGAAGGGACGAGGGACGAGGAAGGAGGACGGAGAAGGAAGGAGGGAGATGGTACTACAGCACCTAACAATCTCATAACTTTCATAAAACAGGTTGTGGAGAATCGTCAAAAGGCCCTTTGACCATTCTCCAGATATGTAGTAATAAAATAAGAGTGTGAAGACTTCCTTTGATTTTCTTAAAATATAAGGTCATAGTAAAATACTATTGAATTTCAAGAATTGACTATCCCTTCTTCTATAATTAAGCACAAAAAGTAGTTACATGTATGCAAAAATATTCAGTTCTTCATTTGGCAAAAAAGACGTACCGTTGTTAGCTTTCCGTAATTGGCAGCTAAGTCCAGCGGCGATTCTTTCCTGTTATTTCTGACCCGTGCATCTGCATGTTGCTGCAGAAAGAAACAAATAGGACATCTTGGATAGGAATAGCGATTACACAACGGAATAGGTTAATTAATAAATCAATGATCCATTGGATTCTGGAACTATGGTAACATTAAGAAACCCAATTAGCAATCGGTCTTTCTTAAGTCTACTTCATTTAATGCCATCAAATATTATTAGATTTTGGAGTGCTCTGAACCTATAGACATTCTTAGTTGGCATTTTCGAGTTTATTTCTCAGATAGCTACCAGTTATGGCTGCTACGGGCTCAATTTTTGTTGGATCGTATTACTGTTGATTCCGATAAGTTTACATCTAGAGGGAAGAAGTAGACGGGCTGACAGAGGGACGGGCTTGGGTAAGAGAGGGAAGGGGTGAATGAGAAATATGAACTGAAGAACGGGAAAAAGGAAGGGAAGGAATGAACAAGGGGGTGGGGAACAGAGTCAAGGGAGGGGAAAAGAAGTAAATAGAGGGAAGGTGAAAAGAGCTGGAAGAGGGGAAAGCAGAAAGGGACAGAAGAAAAGAATATAGGGATAAGCAGAAGGACGTGCCCAGGGGAAAGATTGAACAGGGAAAGAACTGGGATGGATAGCACAAAGAGCCAGGGGGGAGGGGGGAGAGAGACGGATGAGAAAGACAACATTTGGGTGGGCAGAAGGACGTGACAAAGGGAGAGAAAATAAGGAAAAGAGGGAACGAAAATAGGAAGGGGAAGGGAATGGGCAGGTCCTAAACATATCTGCGAATATGATGAGGCAGACTAGGTTTGTGGAATGATACAAAATACAAGGATGACATAATCATATATATATATGATCGAGGAAGAAGATAAGCACAAAGTGAACAACATCAATCGAAGATAAACGAAAAAAAATCCTCTAAAGTGATTCTGTGTTTCAGAACTAGTGCATGATGTCCATATGTCAGTTATTCGTTAGTCTGAATAAACGAACCACCTAAATAGGAATAAAACAATTGCGATAGTCGATTTGATAAACACAAACCTCCAATAAAGCACGAACTGCAGCGCTATGGCCATATTGAGCTCCGACATGTAAAGCAGTATTTCCATTGATATTCTATCAAAAATAAAATATGATAAAAATGTTTCGATTATGGAGAAAGAGGGCCTATGCAAAGAAAATTTTGAGCATGCTCGATTAGTAGACCCTTCCCATGCCCTGCCTGACAAATACCTTGAACAATCTAGCGAACTACAAATGATGTGGAAAGTGCGTTCCTCTGCGGAGCCAAAGCGTGGAATAGTTTGGTACAAGAAGGGCTTGTATAATATCGACATAAACTGCTGGACGCTAAAGCATGTTGTGAGAGCACATGAAAATAATACCTCTGTGCATTACTAAAGGAGTTCAGTGCAGACACTGGGCAAGCTATAATGGCATTTCAAGCATTCGTCGTGTACATCTATATCAACAAAATTAACATAAGAATATTTTGAAGCCGACATGGACGTCAATCACAAGAACACTCGGTTTCTAGCCGATTTTCCTTGTTCTTTTTTTCACGAAAAAATATTTCTCATCTCATCTAAATGTCATTATAACATGGATAAAGTTGAGTAAATCATTTTCTCATACAGCAGTCGACAGCCTTTTGTAGGTGCCAAACTTGACACAAAACCATTGTGAAATGATACAGAAAATTCACTGTCTCCAACCCCACCCAACAACCCCTACTCCTCTAATAAAAGGCGGCATTTGTACTGTATTTATGGTTGATTAAGATCCTGTATTTTACCATACATACTGTATTTGACTATAACGCGCCATATTGTACTTTGGTCTAAAAATGTGCCACGCCCCCAAAAAAGGTGGAAGGCCGCTGCCTCGAAGATTTCAAGTACCTAACCTAGATATTTCGTCATTCACGTCTTCTTAGGAGTGACGTACAGCAAAATAGCATGTAGTCAACATCATCAAATGTGTAAAGATGTCCATATAAGACTCTTTAAGAGCGGGTACAATCTTAAATGGGTGCAGATGTGACCCCCCGTTCGTCATAACAAACGTGTCACAAATAAGAAACAAAAGCAGAAAAGCTCCTTTACAATAAGCTAACTTGGAAGGCGGTACCACCAGGCTGCAAAATTTATGCAGATGTGGTGTACATTTAAGAATACCAAAATTTCCGGTTACAAGTGCAATTCCTGGAAGTATGATATGTGAATATATTTCCGTTCAGTTGCCTCGACGAACTGAAACAAACACAGTGGCTTTAAAAATGCGTTCTCACGCATCCTCTCGGGAAAGGGGTACCATATTCGATCTCCAAGTCTCAAGCTGGACCTTAGCGGTGCATATCAAGTGCAAGCTTAATATCTTAGGAAGAGAAGCAAGACGGAACATGCAGACTATCATGCCCAGCTCAAACAAGATGCTAAACGCTTCAAATGGCTTAGAATTTCTTGTTAGGACTGCAATTCCGAGAACTCTACCATGTGATTAATTTCATACACGGAAATTATACATCTGGCACCTACAGAATGCTGTTGCACAGTGTGCCGTCACGATTTTGAAAATGTTTAAATTACGAGGGGGGGGGGGGACCCCAATTTTCATGTTGCCCTTCTAGTAAGAACGTCAATGGCTACAACTGAGTGATGCCCTTTCCCAACATTAAGATATCATGTTTTAAAGTTTTACGTTTCTCTAACAAAACCTTAGTATTTGATGCTGGTTCCTAACTTAAGGAAGCAAGGAATATCAAAAGAGTTTTGAGCGAAGATTTTTGAGATTCAAAGGCCTCTAGTTTAAACACTATATACACTACACGTCTGCTATTTTCAGAAACAGCCTACTCCAAAGTGGCCTTTCGATATCTGGAGTCAAGTCGTACTATTTCCAAACCTTTTGATTTGTGACGTAATCACTGTCCCTCCACATTGAAACGACAGGTTCTTCACTTGTATTCCCATGTAACACTTGGGGGCTACAATGGATCACATTATCGGTAAGACCATATTTTATTTAGTAAATCGAGACAAGATCACCCAATATGAAGCCAGAGGTCGGATTCTTGTCGCGCAAGCGAACAGAAACTGTTGAATTGCAGTACAACTTCCGGTTATTGTTACAAATTCCAGGAAGAACAGCCTGCCAAAAATCTCATCAGACTTCTCTGTGGGCAATATTCTGTAATTAGCCATGTTTTCCCTTCTCTTGTACATTTCGTACAACACACTAGAGATCTGCTTTCAAACCATACAGTTTTCTCCTCAGAGCATCGAGTAAACCTCTCTGACAGCTGCCCTCTAAAACAACCGAACATGTGCTCTGCTTTAGACCTGCGCCTGAGAGTGCTCCTGTCGTGGCATAGTGTGACAGTCATCACATGGTAAAGGTTTGAAATTTGATTAGACTGCAATCAATGGGGAACGCGTAAAATGCTGGAAACTTAGAGATGTACTTTCCTCGAGGGATTTTTTAACCATAGATATACTATTCTAGAATCAAATTAGGGTTTGGGGTTAGGGTACTAGTATCTACTCTCACAAAGGGATTCTAGGAAAGTACATCATAGCAAGAAAATTTCTATAATAGTATAACTTGGCAATTTTAAGCTATTATGTACCCTAATATTCTAGCATTTTACTACGACCCCAATTCACGATCTTAGTTTTGAAAGACCTCTTTCTCACATACAGTGAAGCAAAAGAAATGAAGGGCAGTGTACAACTGCACCGTTTCTAAGAAGGGATAGGCTGAACTTAAATGTGACTTAAATAAAAATAAAAATTGATTCAAATCCTTAACAAAATTCCAAATCTGTTCTTTCTGTTCTAGTTTGCTTTGCATTTGATACCCAGAACGTGCAAAATAAAAGGAACTCATGTATCCAGAATTCAAAAGCTCAAGAGAAAAAGCAGCCATAAAAGTGCTGATAATGACAGTATGCCTTGTTCTAATAGGTTTATGTCCACAGGGTCAAAATAAAAAGCTTTGGTTTTATCTTACCTGTTCATTAACTTTTGCTCTTGATGGCCCTCTGCATATTAAGGTTTTGATCACTTCGTGGTGGCCATTGAAGGCAGCATGGTGGAGTGGGTAACTACCTAAAATATCAAATAATGTAATGCTACTACTCTGATAAAGAAGATCAAAGTAAGTTGTGAAGGTGATAAAAAATGGACGAGGGCATGGCAAATGCCAGGAATACAAAAAGAGAGGGTGGAGAAAAGGAAAAGCAACAAAAACACTACAGCAAGAACAGAAAGAAGATGGCGGAGAGGAAGAAGAATTAGAGAAAAAGGAAAAAAAGAGATGGTGCAGGAGGAACTACTGAAACGTGTTGCATATCATAGAATAGTTCCCTGGGCAGTGATGAATATGGCTTGCTCTAATGTGTCAACAATCTATTGCACCTTTCATAGACCCAAATCTGTCTTATATCATGTCCCAATTCTCTACATCCATATTACTTCAACATAGCTTCAATTACTTTACAACTGATTAGTTTTCTGTTTTGCATCTGGCTCGATCGAATTGTCACCTGAGAGTTCTTGAGGCATTATGTATTAAGGAATATAAATCAGAACTTTGCTGCCAAAAAGAGTTTGTTTGGGACAATTGTATTGTTTTCATAGCATCCTCATGTACGTCCGTCAATGTTTGCAATTGGTTCTTGTTTAACCAATTAGGATGCTATTTTTCTTCTTCTATTACTTTCTTTCACTGTTGACAAAACAACTAATAAACTGTTTGATCTATATGCCATTGCTGTTATTTTATGCTTGTGGATATTTGTTCATTTTAATTTTGTTCATTTTAATTTTGTTCATTTTAATTTTGTTCATTTTAATTTTGTTCATTTTAATTTTGTTCATTTTGGTCACAGTAAGACACTTGAATCTCTGTTCCCATGAAATACTTCTTTTCACTGCTTTGGAAACCCTAGGGAAAATTGGATTTCCACCTAGCAAAGTGGTCCAGCAATGATTTGATACAGTACCAGAATGACTGTTTTGTACTCAGATACAGGAAGAAACTTTCTACAATAGATTTTATTCCTGTTCATCATATGTGATCAGCGTGATATCCTACATGGGCAAACATGAAACAGTAGAAGTGTGCCTTAGCTTGAGAGAAATGGTAGGCAAACATTTTCTGGACACTGAAACCATTAGACTCTTATGCAATAACTTCATAAAAAACAATATGTAATAAACATACCATTTCTGAATATGGAGTGAGGCAGTAAATACCATAAATGACGAAGGGAAAGTGTTCCTGTTTCATACTATTTGACACATACCTTGATTGTCTGGGATATTTGCAGAGGCATCAACTTGTAACAGGAACTCAACTGCATCACTACAATTAGAACAGATGAAGAACAATCTTGGTGTGGAAAGATACATCCATTTTCAAATCGCTAATGCAAGTTTTATGTACTGAATAACAGACCTTTCTGCTGCTGTCAGTTTGTTAGCCCTGCCCATGCACAATATGCAAAGACACATAGCAAAGCATGATAAAGGTTTTGGCTAGTGCCATATTAAAACTAAAAATCACACATAATAAATACTTGAAAATACATTCATAAAAGGTGTAGTACCTATAGAGCAAATAAACTGACCTGGAACATTTTTACAAGTCAGTCTTTTCTGGTCTGTTCTACTCCACTGACAAGCTAACTACACTTATTGAATCACTATGTATACAAAAAATGTACAAAGTATTATTTCAATGGACTTTGGGCAGCATAATGGGAGGGGTGGCAGTCCTTCCATGGTCAAGTCACATGGCATACAGAGGCTGGCCTCCAATATTGCATAGTTCTGGATGCCATGTCCACTGGTGGAGTATTAGGAGCTAGTGTGACGACTACAGAAATGTGAACTATGTTATCAGTGGGTCACCATAGCTCAGTTGATAGAGCAGCATGCCACAATGTGTGGGCCCCACCTTCATATCCCAGTGGTGACATTTTCACTTTTTGTCTAGAATACCTTCAAACTTGAAAAAATGAAGTGTTTACATTGCAAAGAAATTAAAAGAAATATTGCATTGATCATCAACTAAAAAACCAACATGCCATTCCGCCCACCATGCTGCCCACAGCCCATTGAAAGTTGCAAAGTCTTCACACCTATCATTTCAAATCCTCTCTCCTAAAAACACCATTGTAAAAATCTTGAAAACAATCTATCAAAAAATCTCCAAAAATAAAAGAGAAATATATATACAAGCAGTCATGAACTACATAGTATAGAACTCAGTTAACATAAGTGCTAACAGCGCTGGCCCAGATCAAACCCAGAATTTTCCACACTGAAAACAAAGACTTTACCATTGCACTAAATAGTGCATTAGTAAAGTTGACAATGCGATTAGTCGATCCGGAATTCTCACCGTCACCAGCAACCCTATTCTGGTTTCACTGTTAGCTTCATCAGTGACATTTCATTTATATAAGTACTCGGGCATTTATAAGGTAGCCTGAAGAAGGAAGAGGCTTCCAAAAGCAACAAAGCCTGTTATATATGTTTTAAAATTATTTTAGCTATGGTTTTTATTCTGTGCTAGTTTTTATTATATATAAATATACATACATAGACTTTATTTCCATAATGGGCTTACTTTTTTCCATTCAGTGCAGAAAAGTGCAAAGGTGTGTAACCAGAGCCATCTTGACTATTGACACTTGGGCCTCTGCGAAGACTGAAAGGTAAAAGACAGGGTCAGTGATGGGTCAGGCTTGTCATCGTGAAGATCAACAAGTTAGAAATACACCACCTGAATCCTGAAGATGTGATCTTCAAATTGCAAGAATAATTACACGTCTTGTATAGACTTTCATTACCAGGAAAATACTGGCATAGACATGAGAATCTTCAATGAAGTATATATAGTCTTGCAAACCATCATACAATGGGCACTCTGAAAAGTAACAATACATATATACAAACAAAACGAACCATCCTTGCCTTTGTATATTCTTTTGAGTAAATTTAAGTTCAGATCAGCCAGCGACTAAATTTGACTATAAAATGTATATACACCCCCAACATATATAAAAAAAATATATTGTAAATTAAAAACAAAAAAAATAAATAAACAAAGATACTGGAAATGGGAAAGGAAATAAGAACTTAAAAAGTATTAATCTAAACATGCTCTTTAGATTTATGACCTATAGGCCTTTGTAAAAGAGACAATTCTGAGATGAACTGTCATTAAATTGAGAATTATATCTATTGCCACATTCAAAACAGGTCAAAAAGTGATCCCTGTAAATAAGGCATGGAAAGCCATTTTGTTGACCTATCTAGGGTGGAAACAGTAAGAAGGATGTCAATGCAACATATTGAAACCTCCCAAGTCTACGAAGTGATTAATGGATATATACTTAGTCACATAATTTGTCATGGCCTCATATTATGACATAGTCACTTCATACTGTCATAATTTATACTGACCACAATTTTTTAAACTGGGGGTATTATACAAATTTCTGTCACAGAATAGTTGATAAAATTATCTGCACAATTAGGCTGAAGCTGTACAAACATTGAAATAACTTTGCTAATTAACAGTCACATTATTTACACAGCTGCAGTATAATGCAGACAAATGAACAAATAAAACAGCGATAAACAAACTCAGGAGCTCATTTAATGAACTTTGGAGCCACTTTGCTAACAGATGTAACCAGTGGTGTGCTTTAAAATGACGACATTTTCACGGTTAACAAGAGAATGAAAATACAATACAATAACCTAATTATGGTAGAGCTCTATGCTTGGGTTCAGGTAGTTTTAATAGTAAGTTGATACCGTAGGAAGTGGCATATATATAAGAATTTCTGAATGGGAGGGATACATCAGGAGTGGAAGACCTGATACGTAACATAGTTGGGGTTGTCTGGGTCCTTCCCATAAATTAAAACCCTTAAACCGGAGAATGCATGTTTAGGTCATGTCCTAGTGACACCTAAATATAACCTTGATCACAGAAGATACAATTGCCTAAGGGTACCACTTATACACACTCTCCTGTGCTTAATTGAATGGTGTTGTAAAATAAGTACATGGGTGGATAGATTTCATAAATTTCTTAAATTTGGGGGCTGTTACCAAATGATTCTTGAGGAATCAAAAAAACCATACTTTGTAAATTGGATAGTAAATTGGTGATAAGATGAGGAATAATTTTATATCTTTTATATACTTCAGAGCCTACAAAAATGCATCAATGAATTGAGAGGCAGATCTCTTATCTCATCACTCCTGGTGTAATTTTCTTTATAACTTATAGCCTACATATATATATAAATAACAAATTCATCGCAAGACAACATTAAGGTTACTGCTCATGAACATCTCATTTCTGTGACATATACTTTAGTAACAAAATTACTAGTGTGTTAGTAAAAACAGGTTTCCAAAAGTCATTCTTCCTGTTATCAAGCTAGAAAAATATTCTGGTGTATGAAAAAGTATACACGATAACTCTACACAAACACAGGTAGTTATCAGCTACGTACACAATGCCAACACTGCCATTCTGTAGATCAAAGTGACTAACAACACTTTTGTTATTATGTGCTTGCTATATGCATCCCTCAATCTTTAACAGACCCATAAAATCAACAATCTTATCCATCAACACAGGGGGGAGGTCATGTCACCATAATTCAGAATTATCTGTCACAGATTAATGGTATCATAGGGAGCTAATAAAACTTATTTTCATTTGGCTGTAAAGGAGACCTTGGTTTAGATTGTGGGACTCCTGACTTCATGAGGATCAGCACAAGTGTCATTGCCAAAGGAAAACTTGAATTACTGCTCTAATAAACGTTACGTCATGCTATTTCATTTTATTTTACAAGGCTTATGAATAGCAAGCTTGCACTAGTAACATTTATCAGTGGCCTCCTATCAAAATCAAGCTGATAATCTGACCATAACACTTGTGTGATTTGCATCAAATTTACCACTAATCATGTTTGATTTCCCCAAACTCCTTTGTGCACATGTATGTTATATTCATGATAGGTTAGTTGTAGGGGCTTTTCTGATGATAACTGTTGTAAACAGCTAGCCATTTACAAGGTATCACAAGATGGTTTTTTTCGTCATCCTTCTTTAGTACATTATCAGTATTTTAAACATGTTTATTAATAATATCAATAAAAAAAATTAAATTTAAATTTACAATATTGATCATAAACAGCATCTTATTCCTGTTTTTATTGTTTTTATGTGATAAAATATAAAATCAGTTTTGTTAGTGTATGAAAACAACCTCATGGGAAATATGGTACTGACAAATGAACCAACACAATTTTCTTTCTATGTTCACTTTTCCCTTCAATAAAAGTGATAGAAATCACAATTTCACTTGGGGAAGAAGAGTGCCTATGTCAGTGAGGCTAGATCTACGATTCTTGTACTGGTACTAGCAAGAAGTAATGGTAAATAGAATCAAGATATCTATGATTGTAGGTGTATTGCAAGTATACATGTAACTCTGTAGGCCCTACATGTATATATATGCTTTTGCACGAAAGGAACAGAAAGTACATAACATTTTTAAAAACTTATGAAGATTGTCATTAACACAAGGTATTCCTGGCGTTCTTGGAAACAGAGGCCACGTGCATTGACTTAGATGACATGTTAAACTTTCATAACCTCCTTACTTAATTTCTTTTCAAAAAAGTGTTTCAAATGTTAGCCAGTAAAAAACTTAGATGCAACTCTTATGTTATATCCATTTAATTGCTTGCTTTCAAGCTAAACCCTCATACATCAGTATCTTACAAGACCCACCGTCAAATTATTCGAAACGTTAAGATACCTCTAAAGCTTAGTACTACACCCATAACGCTATTCCATGACCACATAAAATCAAAAGTCTTGTTTATTAGTTGTGACCACATATTCAGCATACCGCACCATTTTGAGCCATTAACAATAGGTATTGTTTACAGTGAGAATTTCTTACATTGTGAAGGACAGTAGGTGCAAAGATGGAGTCGCAGTCAGGTGAGTAAGTAAAGAATCTTGAGCAACGAAGTGACAAGATCACAATATATCCAGACATCCCAAGGCCCAGATGGCGATGTCTCTAGATGTAAGAGGTATAAAGGTCTGAAGTGGGGAATAGGAGGTAATAAAATGATTTCATCGGGTTGAACAACGGGCAACATCAGCTCTTTACACAGTTTTCCTGTATGGACATGAGAAGCTTCTGGGATCGTCGATATGAGTGCATGTGATAGGCCTGCCTAAGCAAATAGGCCATTTAAAAAAGGAGGCCTAAATGTAACAGATTCGCTCCTTTTGGCTCCTGTCCTCTTTTTTGGCATTTCTAAACGATGATACAGAGTGTAATATTTGCAGCAATACCAGCTTTATCATGGAATTCACTCACCTGGCTAGGGGTCCCAATGTCTTTGTTTTGCTCTTGTTCGACAGGAGTGACTCAAGCTTGGCAAGATCACCCGTTTGAGCCGCAAGAAATAAATCCTTTCCCATTTTCAACTGGGCAGCGTGGTGCAAAGAATAATACTTTTAAACATGTTTTATACCTTGGATCTCTTTATGCTTACATATTGTTACAGATTAAGCAGATTATTTCTCAAATGCTGCAGTAACGTCAACTTACGAATTCAAAATGGAAACCCTTTCGTAACAGCTTCACTTCCTGTTGCCCTACTAACATAACTTAGGGCAGTGCGCCTTTGTCAAGCTGATTGTAAGTCCTGTGTGCCTTTGATTTTCAAAGAGTATTTTTGTGACGAAAGGCGAAAGAAAGGCGATGTCGAAAGTCTGGGGGCGGTGGATTTTCCGTAGCTGCGTTCCTACAGGTTTCAGTGGGTGGAAGGGCGGAAGGGCACTGACATACTGTACTCAGTTCCATTTATGGATGTCCTACCGGTCAATCTAAGAAAAGGATGGTCACAGCGGAACGTTGTCAAGCCCCGGTGAAAGGTGCATATATATGGTGGGCTGATCCCTATCGGGGGCATAGCAGCTGGGGACTGGGAGTGCCTCACATCACTAAGTACAACTTTTGGTCAATCAATACACAAATGATTAGCTCTTCACATACTCCTTAAATTGAGGAGGGGATAAAATACACTGACACTCGTGGGCCACAAGGTGAATCTTCGCCAAATATTCTATTATGTCCTGACGACTTAGGATCTCCTAGATAGAAATTAATCATTTTTGGTATCTATGGAATCGTTCAGGTCAAAAATTGAAAACTACTATTCTCGATCAACGAATCTCTTGAAAATGTGCAACATATTGTTAAAAAAACTCAACATTTTCCCTTTCTGTAGATATGAATGTGTGAAAAGTTCAGCTGGAAAAAACGAACTCCAATCCTTATGATTCTACCAAGCTGATGTCTTGCCTCTGCTTTAACAAGCACCCCGTGGGCTTAAGGAAAACCTGGACATCACGATGGTGTCGAAACGTCGTGTTAACCATTTTACGCTCGTATTTTTAATAAAACCTGGAATCCAGTCATATTGTCTACAATGGTTTCAATGGAGTACTACCTGGCGTGCTCGATGCAATCCTTCCCTGTGTTATATAGCACAGTAATCTCTCCCTTGTGTTATCATTTCGAGGGACTCCTACTCTGCTACTATTTGCAGTTGCTATAGAGTAAATCTTCCCATCTGTTATACGGACTGCAAAAGCGCTAGGAGGAAGTTCTTGTTGGGTGTCAGCAGATAGTCCGTATTCCATGGAAGAGTTCGGCGAATAGTTAACGACATTTCGGTTGATGCTTTGGAGGTAAAACAAAAAGTTTCAGTGTTCAACGTTGGGTGGCTTTGTGCACCATTCTTTTATTTTCAAGATTCATCAGGAAAAAGAAATTCAGAAACTAAGGAATAACACAAAATTACATTATAAACTACATAGAAAGGCGGTGTAACCCACAGATAACTGACTTTAATAACGGAACCTTAGATAAAGTTGAAAAGAAAACAATATGTGGTAGAAAATGTGGTGGGGTATTTAAGGAAGTCATCCGGAGCCCCTCCCCCCCCAAGTTTCATCAAAATTTAAATTTCTTTGCTTTGTTGTACTTATAGCTTATAAAGGAGTAGTTTTGCCTTCAATAACTTGGCATTTTGAATTTATTTGCTAATTGTTTAAAATCCACTAGGGACACGCCTCGTAATCTATTTAGATTAGTAAAATGCCGTCACCGTCATTAATCATGCCCCCTCCCCCCCCCCCCTTACAACTTTTCTGCATACGGCAC
>JAAAKL020012717.1:0-12884 GCA_010016065.2 Carybdea cf. marsupialis auct. non (Linnaeus, 1758)
GTTCCATTTCCCGCGTAGCCTGTATTGCACGTACAATTAAAAGATCCTTTGGTATTTGCACACGTTGCATCGGCATGACAATTGTCAATATTTTCTTTGCATTCTTCTATGTCAGAACACGAGTATCCATCACCACGGTAACCGTTCTTACACGAGCATTCATAACTTCCATTTACGTTCGTACAGATTGCGTCTGCGTGACAGGTGTGAGTTTTTTCCAAGCATTCATTAATGTCATCACAGATAACTCCATTTCCACGATATCCAGTGTTGCACGTACATGTAAATGAGCCTTTTGTGTTGTTACACGTTGCTTCTTGATGACAATTATGACTCCCTTCGTTACACTCGTGAATGTCACTGCAAAGAACACCATTTCCACGGTATCCGACATTGCATGTACAGTTAAAGGATCCTATGGTATTGGTACAGGTTGCGTCGACATGGCAGTTGTTACTTCCATCACGACACTCGTCGACATCGGTCCCACATTCTACACCATTCCCACGATATCCTTCATTGCAAGTACAATTAAAAGAGCCTTTGGTGTTTGTACAAGTTGCTAAGTGATGGCAGTTGTGGCTATCTTCCTGGCATTCGTTTACATCTGCGCATACATTTCCGTTTCCACTATAACCACTGTTGCACTTACAGTTATATGACCCTTTTGTGTTAAAACAAGTTGCATCCACATGACAGGTGTGTAATCCCTCGCTGCATTCGTCAATGTCAGTACAGTCTCTACCGTTTCCACGATACCCATTGTTACATTTACAGGTGAATGATCCCTTCGTGTTATTACAAGTCGCATCATCATGGCAGTTATCTGTCTTAATCAAGCATTCATTGATATCTGTACAGTTCACACCATTTCCACTGTATCCAGTATTGCACGTACATAAGAAAGATCCCGGTAAGTTACTGCATGTCCCATCGGCATCACAGTTGTCTATGTTCTCTGTGCACTCATCAATCTCCGAGCAATGCACACCGTCACCTCTATACCCAATGTTACAATTGCAACTGAAACTACCATCAAGGTTTGTACACGTTGCATTGGTGTGACAGTTGTCGATATTTTCCTTACATTCATTAATTTCCGAACACTGGACTCCATTTCCACGGTACCCAGTGTAACAGGAACAGTCAAAAGAACCCTTTGTGTTTGTGCAAGTAGCATTATTATGGCAATTATCGATTTCTTCAAGGCATTCGTTAATGTCCACACAATGAGTACCATTCCCACGATAGCCGGTATTACAGCTGCATGTAAAAGTTCCCTTGGTATTGCTACAAGACGCGTCAGGATGGCAGTTATGGGTGTTTGTTTTACACTCGTCGACATCAAAGCACTGTTTACCATCTCCACTGTAGCCGTTGTTACAGTTGCAGCTATATGAGCCCTTGGTATTAGTACAGGTTGCATCACTGTGGCAGCTATGAATATCTTGCTTGCACTCATCAATATCTTTAAGGTGGAAGAAGAGTAAGTTGTGAGGATCACTGACAGAAAGTAAAGAACACAGATACCCCTGACATTAATAGTAAGGGGGTTGGAGCATGAGCAAGTTACATAAATAAACGTAGATTGGAAGTAATAGAGTGGCATTAACAAGTCGTGCAATACACAATTGAAATGCGAGAAATAAAGAATTAGAGGAGTGGAACGTGCATGGATGTCTAATGAAAAGTCAATGCCTTGATTTCCACGTTGAATGGTATTAATTTAAGAGGCTTATCTTCCTCTTCCTCTCAAGTTTCTGCTCTCAAGGTGGGATGCTGTACCCTTGTCCTTTAAAATGTCCTCTTGAGTGAATTGGTCCGTAGATATGCATGGCAATTTGTTAGTATTAGCCTGTTCGGTGACTTGTGACTGTGCGACTTGCTTTGGACAGGCCCGTGAGTCAAATCTATGAACCAAATGATCTCACCATTGTTTTATGACGTTGTCGATTCTAGCCAACATTATCATACTTATTAAACTAAGATGTCTTAAATTCTTAAATGCCTTTGAACTGATAGTAAATAATCTATTATTTTAGAAGCACAAATCCTTACATTTCTTGAGAGGATGTCTCAACTTGTTAATGTTGGGACTAAGTAGCTTGTTAAATCAAGCACCAAATAAGACAGCTACTAAAAGGTCTTCACAACAAGTTATAATTGGAATTCCTCATCAGGGAACATTTCACAGCCTACCAACAACAATATGTCACTATCGTTGTTTTCATATAGGTAACATGATTCTATCCCTTGTATCTTTTGTAGTTTTTATGTTAAAATTCATCTTCAGTACTTAAATAATTACTAGGTTACACCATGAGTTCCTTTGTCTTTTTTATCATTTTGGATTATAAATTATGTTATGGATCGCTTACAATAATAACCTAACTTCATCAATACGCTTAAATTACTTTGTAAGTTATCGGCTATACTGATATTTAGGTGGAATGATAAGTGGATACTTTTCTTAGTGGATGGGTAATGAGATGTCAGTGACATGATTATGAGGGATGGAGGGTGAAGCGTGCGAGCGAGAGCATTTCGTGGATATATGCTGCCATGGTTTCTACTGTTGCAAGTTACTTCAGCTTCTTAACGTGTAAAGCAAAGCGTGCTTCTACATTTAAACAAAGATAAATTACGTTAAACATCGCAACATAGAAACGTCGGGAACACAGCCGTCTTCTTTGTAACTCGGTTTTGATGAATCCTGTATTTCCTTTTTTATTCTCCGACATCAGATGTAGCCGAGTATTGTCTCTTGTTTACGGGCCCTTCTTTGTACCTACGTCGATGTCCTCATTTCTCCAACAGCATTTGCTCCACTGAAGTTGTCTTGAAGCCAACAGAAGTTGAATGAATTGCTTCCAATCCCAGATTGCAATTGATAACGTGTGCCTCACATGTCTGCCGCGGGCAGAGCTTGCTGAAGTTTACAAATACGGGTGCGTATGGACAAGCGTTTGCCCATCAAACAATAATAAACATATGGAATGGTGGTAATTTTAAAGAGTGCTACAGTAATTCTTACTCTTTATTGCATTTTGGTGGTCATGTTGTGCGTAAAAGCATTTTTCGAACACGGTAAAGGGTGCGTGGACATCGTCTTTGGGTGTGGCGTGTGGTATGTGCTAATGTGTGAGATGCGTAGAGGGCTGAACTCTTTTCCAGGTACAGCACTTTTTACATGCTGTCTATCTATCAGTACCAAATAGTAGATACTAGTTTCTTAGCAGATGCTGCCAAGGCCTTTCTCCTGTGCAAATATATATAGCTGAGCTTACGATTTTTCCCTCGGTAACATATTACCATCTCTGATTTTAAAGAAAATTTTTCAATTTTTCACCCAGGGTAAAACTTGATCTTTTCGGTGATCATAAGAAAACGGAGGAAAATAATTTCATTCAGGGACACATGCTTCCTTTATAGTTTTAAAGGAATTCAAAGGTTGCCAAGTTGTTATTTTTAGGGATGGCAAGACAATCTCTATACAACAGAAGAATGACAATTTACACAAATGACTTTAAAATATTGTTTGATTCATACAAAACGTAACATGCACCGTACTTCACTCGTAGCAGAAAAATTGCTCTCCTGAGACTTTGATTTATTTGGGTCATACTTAATGAGAGCTTTCTGGAATGAAAAAGGTGCAATATTTTGTTATCCGTCTCTGAACCAAATTTAAGGCAGAGAACTGAACGACCTTTTCTCTGCTCTGTGGATGTTGTGCGATAAGTCTATGGAACTCCACCACAATGACAAACACATCATCTACCCATATGATCAAGCAAGCTGTCATTGTAAATTTACACCGCAAGATCGACATATTTCATCATTATGTCTCGGGCGGTTCAGAGACATTTTTCGAGTAGTGAAAATCTGCTGGAAATTAGGATGTATAATTTTGTTAAGCAGTTTTAGCGAGTGAAATTGGTAACTTTTGTACTGAAACAAAAACAGTTCCACGATAATCAGAGTAGGATAGCAACTTGCACAAAAATACGCAGAGAGGATGTGCTTAAGTAGACACTTCATGAGCTATGATTTGTAGTGTTATTACTAGGTGACCGATTATCTGATATCTTCCTATTCAATTATAGTCAAATTAATCTATTTTAAACGACCCTACGTTATCCTTAAACAAAACTCCGATTTGCTCGGTTGTTCCTTTTTGTCTAGTAATGCGAGTAATACAGAAAGGAAGCTCTTTGTGATGATTAAGGGATGATATCCGTCTGTTGTTTTTTTAGTATCAGCCTTTCATAAGGAGACTGCCATCGCTGAAGACTTTTCCTTATTGCCTAACGTCTTTTAAATCTCTTTTTTTCTACACCAAGGTTCCTTATGCCTTCCTTTTTCATGTCCGTAAATTTCCAGTTTTGCATCTATTTTCTCATGCCTGAAAACTTTACCTCAAATGCTCTTCTTCTAACTCACTCTCAATATCTTTTCATAACATGCCCAAAGCTAGCTTAACTACTGTGATTTTCACTCAAGTAAGGTTTTAATATTTGTTGCGGCATAGAATCATGATCGTCTTGTCGTATCGCTCCGATCAAAGTACATTCAAACCCTTAAGCATTCTAATTCTTCCATGCCATCTCTATTCCCTGCCTTATAAACATCAATACTGTTAAAATTCCATGCACCACTGTCAGTTCATACTCTTTCCATTCACTCTAGGTTGCCATCCTCTATCAAACATTCTCCCCCAAACCTATTTCCTTGAAATCTTCTCTATTAAGGTAGATGAAATTTTGTTTTCCTGATCATATAAATTAGGAAACACAACCCAACTCTGTGGATAAACGTCTTGCCAAAAGTTTGCCGAATGTCAAGGGTTTGTCGCTGGTAAGGAAAATTTCACCACTTACAAAACCTGTAAGTTGTATTTTTTTAATATCATCCAGTTGCAGACGTGCATTTGCTTGTCATAGCTCTTACACAACAACAGTAAAAAAATGCTTGCCTTTTTTTGCATTTGCCTTGGTTAAAAGTGACAAGGTCAAAGAGTTCCTTGTCATCTTCTCGAAGAATTGTACATGGTGCTACCAATAAACAATTCGAGGCTACCTACCCCTGATGCCTTAACGTCTTCTTAGAGATACTTTTTCAGGCACTCGAGGGTATGTTTTTGTTGTATTGTAGCTCAAATGGCTGTAGCTGTCAACGGAGTCTTCAACCTGGGTCTAATCAATCAGATCACTTGCATGCAGGAGCAAATTCATCATTTAGGTCGTGTGATGCTAACCTGTTCAATTCTTTTCAGAAGGACACGATAATATTGTCATAGCAAGGAAAACTATTTTATGATTTTTTATGACAATAACTGAAACCTTTCAGAAAGAGCTTAACCTTCATAAAAATGTGAAAACCACTTTTCACACTGAATAGTATGTAAAGTTGGAGAAGAAATCGGCTTGATAGGTGCTTTTACCCCAGGGTAAAACCTTCATAGAACATTTTTATCAGTGAAATTGCGTGTAGGATTGTTTCAGACATTCATCTTTCTAGTAAGCTCAGCTATTTAATATTTGCAAAGGAAATTCAACCTGCGCATTAGCAATATTTATAATCATTGACGTGCTGCACGGTTTATTCAATGCTTTTTTACTTAGTGTTTGCTGCTGCAGATGCAAAAAAGTAGGTATGCAATGCACGTAAAATGATGCACCAGACTATGATGACCATTCCATTTCAAAATGCACAAACTTTGTGTCTTTAAACATTTTGTTGTAAAGACTAATGCTGATTAAATCACTTAAAACAGTGCATGCAATTGCATATTAGTTTTGTCAAAAGTGATGATCAATGAAGGAGAATTGGTTTGCATTACTGTATTGCTTTTGTGTTGTCTTATTTGGACATTTTGTAGTTTATTAAAGGCTCTGGAAGTGTAAAATTGGTTCATCTGAAAGAGAAGTCTAGGTTTTAAACAAGCCTTTAAGGTCTTGCTTGTATGTTCATGTAAGATTGGGTTTGGTTGTTTATTGTCGTATTTTTCAATTAGATTTTTAGATAGCACTATACCCTGAGGTTCTGAGCCACCTCAGTTTTGTGGTATAGTTATACGTAGTTATTGAAAGGAAAATTGAATATCGACACATATTTTGAGAAGCATATTGCAATTAATTTGCACAAGAAATCAAACAATCGTGCCTAATGTGAACATACCAGTCAAATAGAATGGTTTTGATGTAGGTTCTAGACGATAAAACATATGTTTTGCATGATTGCTTTGAAAACGTTCCATGCTCCGTGTCAAAGTCAGGGGGGTGGGGAAAGAGGGGGAGTTGAAGATAAATAAGAAAGTACATTTTTCAAAGTAACTATTGGCCTTATGTGCTTTGAAACTAATGATTTGTTAAACTGAGAGACAATGCTGTATTATTTGGGTGATTTTCTGCCGTAAAGAAATAATATGTTCTTCTAAGGGACGTAATATACTATGCTCCTTTCTACAGAACAATGCCTAGGCCTCTGTTGCCATTAGGATGTATTGGCTTCCAATTTCATCACTGATTCGACACCAGGTCTTTAAAAGGATGTAACAGAGCGTCAATTTCTACTCACAAACTTTTGTACCCTACATTTTTAGCATCGATCTCATAAAAAGGAGGTCATATAAAAATTTAACAGCCTTTATCTCTGAAGTCATCTGATAAATAATACCTACTTTTGCTCCTCTGAAAATATTACCTTAAGCTGCTACTTTTAAATTTGCCTCTGCAGGAGGATGTAGAGTTGATTCAATTTGCCATTATTGCTACACCTTCACCAAGACATTGGTGCTTTGAGATGTTGAATTGAGGATGGGATTTGTGTAAGCTTATGCAATTTTTTTAACTTTCAAGTTAAATTTAGGATTTCCTTGATAACACATATCTGTAATAATTTTAACATGAAAACTTCTCAGGCACCGTAATGTTTTGTTATAAAGGTATTTTCATATATCACTAGCCTCATTCTCGTCTAGTGTCTAATTCTTGTCAGAATAAATATGATTTTCTTTGATTGTAAATATCTTCTCTGATCTGAAAGTTCATAGTTAAAAATCTGATCTGATTCTAAAGAAAGTAAATTCGACCATTATTAAACTTAAACTCTATTCCACTCGATGTTGTCTTTTGTTCCTATCCTGTTGTAAGGAATAATATCAAAACACTAGGTTCTTCAGTGCTGAAATCTGTTAGACCTTTAAGAAGTACGATATTCATAAATATTCTCTATATTGTCTATTATTATAGTAGGGGTGAGGGAGAAGGGGGGTTTGACAAGGAACAAGACATTTTCAGTAGATTTTTGTACCTCAATTCAATTTTTCAAGTTAGCCATGTTCTCATGCAAACAAAATTAACACGGAAAAACTTGTATTGATTGTTTTGAGGTAATTGATTGTAAAGTCAACACATTGTAACGTAGTTTTTAGGTGATTATTTTGACAACAAACCCATCGTTTACGTGCTCCCTTAGCTACGACAAGGATGCAATGTTGTTAACATGGGCCCCTTGTGATATGTGAAACAGATTATAAGGTTTATTTTAAGAAAAAGAATGCTTTTCGGGTAGAAGATCATAGCTAATTATCATCTAGTTATCTCGTCTGATTGTTCCTGATACAAAATTGTAAAACTCAATTAAGGAGTATTGCGACAGTATGTAAAATTTACAAAAATAAAAATAAATAAAAATTAAAAAATAACATATTGTAACAATTTTTCTTAATTTTAAGAAGAGTTTTACAAATTTATATCAGGAACAATTACACAGATCTTCATAGTAATCAAATAAAATATTTTATCATGTTTTCGATCAAGTTAAATTATCTTTACAAGTTTGGTTTATCTTCAACTCCGAAAGCGTTTTTGTAAAGGAGTTTCCGTCAACATATAGCTGGTATTGCATCATCTAAACCGTGCATGACATATGAAAACAAAATGTAACTAACTGAATCTAAGAGAATGCATGCTTTTTATCATACGTGTTTGCGTACGTGTGTGTGCGTGCGTGCGTGCGTTGATGCGTTCATGCTTGCGTGATCGTATGTGCTTATTATGCATGCAACAGTACTGCAATATGTATTACAAGTAACGGTAAAACGAAAACAACAAAATATAGTTGAGCTGGTTGAGCTTATTGACCTGGTTGGACAGAGCGATTACCGAATAAATAACACCGCAGCAGTCTAAACCAAAATATTTGAAAGCGAGGCTTTATTATCTGAAAGAGATTTGTTGTTTGTAATGGGAAGGTCTGTATTGCGCATTTGGAGTAATAATGTTAGCAAGAAGTAATCAATAAATTAACTGTGTGAAAGGAAAATGTTTAGAGAGACAAATAATAGTATATATAAGAATAGAAAAATATCTTCAATGAAAGAAATTAAATTTACAAATATGAGTCAATCATCATAATGACTAACTATGCGTTGAGATATAAGTTGAGTCAAATATTTTAAATTTGAAAAATATCTGAGGTTTTGTAATTTAAAAAGTAATTAATCTAACCATATTTGCTGAAATTTTTTAGTATCTATAAACACTAAAGCTGTAAAAGCATTTAAACAAAAGATATGTTAGTCAAATGGAAGCTATACGGTGCTTTAAGTATAGCTTCCCTTCAAAAACCTCTCTTAGCAGTCACTCTTGCTATAGGATTGTTTCCCATTCAAGAAATAACAAGTATCATGATGGAGGGTATCACAACACCTTGTTTTTAAAAGATATGAAATAATTCATGAAATTAATTTTATTGTATGGTTGAATAATATCGACAGAACTGTTACGTATAATTGTTCACAAAACTACTTAAAGCATCTTCAAATAACATTATGGGGCAGAATTTTTTGAATAGAAATTCCAAAAATTTTATTAGCAACCAATTTCCATCCATACTGTCTTTCTTTGTTTCTTTAGGTTTTGGCCTCGTATTTTGTCTACATATCAAATATCAAGGATTTTTCTTGGTAAATTAAAAAGACCGAGTAACGTCGTCGGTAAATAATCCTCAACTTTAAGCACGATTTTTGATTGGATTTAGCTTTCGACTTTTGATTAAACGATGAAACGGTAGCGCTTCTTAAAACTCTACGTTAAACTGCAAGATGGCACAAGGGTTTTGTTCTGAGTTAATTGACAAGTGTGTTAGTATCAAACATTACATAAAACTCACAAAGAAACATTACAAAGGAACATCGCAAAGAAAACGTCACATAGGAAAGGATTATCACTAGGGAACAATACAAAGGAAAATTATATAATGCAATGCGTATTTGAGAAGAGAAAATAATATTGAAGCAATAAATAATAATATGACATCTAAACATCACATAACACATGACAAAAGGGCCTCACAAAGGATCATCATGAAGTGAAGATACAAATAAATATAAAGAAAGAACATGGCAGAGAGAATAGCAAATACGAACATCGTTGTGAACCATTTACTAAAAGGCACACAAAGAAACATCACATAGGAGCATAAAAACGCAAACTTCACTCAAGAATAAATATTGAAACAATAAATAATAATATGACATTTAAACATCACATAACACATGACAAAAGGGCCTCACAAAGAATCATCATGAAGTGAAGATACAAATATAAAGAAAGAACATGGCAGAGAGAAGTAGCAAATACGAACATCGTTGTGAATCATTTACTAAAAGGCACACATAGAAACATCACATAGGAGCATAAAAACGCAAACTTCACTCAAGAATAAATATTGAAATAATAAATAATAATATGACATATAAACATCACATAACACATGACAAAGGGGCCTCACAGAGGATCATCATGAAGTGAAAATACAAATAAATATAAAAATGAAACATGGCAGAGAGAAGTAGCAAATAAGGACATCGTTGTGAAACATTGCCTAAGAGCCACACATAGAAACAGCACATAGGAGCATAAAAACACAAACTTTACTCAAGAATAAATATTTTAAAAATAAATAATATGACATATTGACTGAAGATTAATCTTAACAAAGTGACACTGAAGTAATTTGAGAATGAATTACATCATAGATAGGACAACACATTTGAAAAACCGATTCAAAACAGTAAGAGGATACCGCAGTGCGTAGAACTATCACATGAAAACATAAAATCATCAGATTATCTGACAATGCAAGATACAAAAATTTACAAATTGAATTTAGACACTCTCATCAGACTCAAAAACGTATGAAACTAACAAAACATCATATTTCTCAGAACAGAAGGGACGCTACTACCTCAATCAGAGTGCTTGTTAATATGTTCCCAGTTTCAGCTGGAGGTATTAAAGCAGTAAAAATTCAAAATGGATTGTTTTGTTGGTTTACAGAAATCCAATTCACTACCATGCGTCAACGTTGAGTAAATTGTGACGAAATTTTAAATGACTGTTTGCTATTTTTGACCTCCTTTTTTTTCAGTGATCAGGGAGAGTGGAAATCTAAAAAATTGCGTAGATTACCTTCTTCCTACTTCTTAGGATACAAATGCCACAACTCAGTGTTACGATAAGCCTGTTTTCTATAAAATGTATTTCGTTAATAGCAACAATGACGACCAAAGACACTACGAAATAATCGACCAAATTTAACGATTATTTCTTTGATTTTAAATAAGAATTTTACGTTGTAAGGTTTGCAAGGAAATTCACTAGGAAATTTTAATAATTTGTTATATCATATGAAGACTGTTTCTCGATTATTTCCGATGCTACTCTTCGAGATGTTAGAAGTGTAGAAAAAGACTTAAAAAAGAAAATCATAGACATATTTCAACATAAAGGAAATCTGTAAAAATAAAGTTAATAGGAAATGTAGAACTGTTATAGAAATGTTAGAAAGATGATAAGGATATGTAAAATGTAAAGCGATGACGCTTATTTATTTTTCTAGCAACTTTTTGTGAAAGAAAAGTCTAATTATTTGTAGATAAGTGTTAATTAAAGACAGCAGACCTTCCCTGAGGGTTGAATTTTATCGCGTTTCCTATATGGTAGATATGTACCTTCAATTAAAAATTTCATTTCTTTTTCTCGCCATGCTCTGGCTTGTAATGACTCTGACATTCCCCCGATAGGATAGAAAAGTTAAAGTGAAGAATAAAGCAAGATACACGCATGTTGGTGTCCAAGTTTAATGGTAGAATTGACAGTTAAGAAGAAACAGCTTTTAAACGTAAGAGTGTTACGTGATATGTCATGGTGAAGTAGGGATAGCAAGAAGGAGGTCACTGAATAAAGATTGCTTGGGCGAGAGATAAAGACAAAGAGGTTGTACACACTTAAGATGAGAAACATGGGTGTTTGATTCAGTGGAACGAGTAAAAAAAACCTCCAAAGTATCAAAGCTGCCGAAAAGTATGACAAAGACTTAACATACTGAAGTTAAAAGATGCTCCTCTTTACCCAGTTTTCTGTTAATATCATTAAGCAATCAAATAAAAGCTTCAAGTAATATGTTTTCCTAAATGGCAATCGCAATCTTCTTAGAAATCATTAATTTATTTGTCTTTAATTACTTTAATTTATTTTATTTTTCTGTTTACTTTTTCTTTCTACTTCTTTCAAAATAACTCAATACCTTGAAGTGGAAACTCGGTCTTGTAGTTGGTGAAGGATTTAAAAGAGTAAAAAAATATAAAAGACAAATGACAGATGAAAATGGAGTGAAAATACATACTACAAAGGTCACAGTAAAAGAGAAACAGGGGGAGGGGATATAGTTGAACGTTTTCATTAAATACTTGACTGAAAACACATAACGTGATCATTGTTGTCCAGAAGCAGACAATGAGTGATTACATTGCCGAAATTCAGGCAGAAATTCACAGATGCTATACTCAGATATTCTACAGAGTAAATATAGCCATGACGCCATGAAAACGTCATTTTAAGGAAAAGAGCTCTTACTGCAAGAAAGCCGTAACCAAATAGTCCAAAAATGGTAGCAAAATATTTTTTGGAGAAAATTTCAAATGAGAGTAAAAACCGTTAAAGGCTGCCAAAGTTATGAACTTATAGTATCAGTTTTCATCACAATTATATTTTAGGAAGTAGCTAAACAATATTTGTACTTTAAAATTTTTGGCTACTTTGAAAAAAAATATTCGGGGATCAGTTTCATTAATTTTTTGGGGGGTTCATTATGACGATTTTCTACTCTGAGTAGTGTCAGACGGAAAAACTTCTAAGTACATGAATGTTTTTGCTGCTTCGTGAAATTTCAAAGTTCTGTACCAAAAGCAAGCTTTTGGAATTATCTTTTTATTCGTTTCAGATGTTTTACTCCTCTAATCATTTAAAAATGTAAACTTTTCTGAAATACATCAAAATATGTAATAGCAGGAAGAGATCCTATCGAGAAGCCGCAAACAATGGCATAAAATTGTATATAATAGTTTTGGTAACTGTTAGGACGATTCCCAAATTTTCTGTTTTCTATTTATGCACAATGCAAAGCTGCCAGAAAAAGAATACGCCACTGGTAAAAAGTCTTCATTGAGTTAAAGAAGAAGAGTGTGAAATAGATGAACAACAAGAGTTGCTTGTCGTTTATCACTTCTGATGTAGGAAAAAGCTTTAGAGCGTCGACAGTAAGAACTTATTAATTACTTAAAAGAATGATTTTCTCTAGTTATATATTTATGATAAGTGTAAATACTGAAACTGTAGGCTTGCAATTATCATTCAGTGAGAGTATCTGATGATTTTGTTTTAAGTTCCAGAAGTTATTTAATCCTACCGCGAGTAGGGAAGGGGAGCTAGTAGGTTGACAGATCTATGTAATATTACATCTCATGAGTTAATTAGTCAGTTTCTTATCAAGTGTAGAGATACACATAGGTCGTTTGTGTATGAAGGTCAAGTATG
>JAAAKL020012718.1:0-12883 GCA_010016065.2 Carybdea cf. marsupialis auct. non (Linnaeus, 1758)
TAACATCGTAATTTGTATGTCTTGGAATTGCAACATTATAGTAATCAGGTAAGAAAAAAAAGACTAAAATTCTATATCAGTAATTAGACTACCCGCGCACACTATATAACAATACAGTATAGCAACAGAACTCAGTTTGAATATGTGGGACTTAGCCACACCAATGTCCCGATGCTCTATCTAGTTTCCCTACGGCCTGATGGACTAGGCGTCTCTCTCAAGATCACCTAATTCAACGTTCGAGCTCTGGTGCAGTTATTATCAATTCTTTCTCTATATCCCAATGTAATGCCCCAATCTTTTCAATAAGAGCAACAAGAAGGCATTTGATTTATATACTAATAACAAGGACAAGAAAATGACGTCAAGATTCCGATGTGCGCCGTTGAAAATTTAACAAATTAAATACCCGGCAGGTCGGTAACAACGATTCTAAAACTGGAGGTGGCAAACTTATAAAAAAGACCAAATCCACTCTGCGAATTCTTAAATAAGAATACTTTGGCAGAAGTAGAGGCATGTGCCCCTAGTCCTCAACTGCTGCTACTGTTCATCCCCGTTAGCTTCTAACTAGAAATATCTTAACGGAAATATCATTAACCCACCAGCGACATGTATAAGAGTAGGATTTAAATCTGTAAAGCAATATTTAAATTTTATGTAGCTGCTCTGGTCGCTAGCGGGACTTTTTCGCTGTCCCGATTTGCAGTTTGTCGGGGAGCGAGATAGTTCGACACTCGATGTTCGATGTTATTGCAGTACCCTGGTGCAGTAGGAAAGATTCAGTCTCGCTCAATACGATTCATCGAAGACCTGTTGTCAATTTGGATGGTGGGTAAATAGTATTTGAAACACAAATTTAATTGTAATTCTAGTAGTGACTATTCTTCCACGGTGCAAAATGTGATAACTTCGCAGATATAAAATCGGGTGTGGGGTAAGATAAAGTGGTGACAACTTTTACAATGCTTTAAGTGATTATCAAGCAGTAGACGTAGTGAAAAAGTATAGCTGCTACACTTGTAGACATACTTTGTATGGCATTCTTCTTCAATGCAAAGCTTATCGCATTTTTACAGCTGCAAGGAGAAGTCCTTACACCACGTCACCGAACAATTCTTCGCGGTCTACACCGACAGAAGGAAGAGATTCGCTAAGTAGGTCAAAGGCGTCTCTAACTCGCACTGATACCAGACAAACAACAGCTACAAAGAGGTACAGCGATGACGATTTCGATGAGCCGTCAAGCAGAAACAGGTAGGACAAATATGTCTCTTTATAATAATTAGTGCTTTTTTTGGAAAATGGAAGACCTAGGCATATTGGCTAGGCTCCTGTCGGTGTAAACGTTTGTTTCGCATTTGGGTAAGGCGCATTCGCTGCCCTTTATTTATTGCCATTTGATTGTGGAAAATGTACTCCACCCTCGGTATCTCGATGCCTCGATGCCGTCGTCATGTGTCGTTATTTACGATTTGCTGGTAACTGTCTTTGGTCTTGAAGCAGATAGATTGATTTTGTTTGTTCCCTTTTGCATATGGAGATATCTCCTATCCTGTGGTTAGGGACTTTAATTTCCTTTGCCTTGATTTTCTCATTTTGAAATTGAAGTATTTGCCCGACATTCTACGTAACTCCACTTCAGTGTTTTCTCTCTATAATTTGTCGTTTTTTATTACCTCTTTTCCTCCTTTTTGTTCTTTTTACTCTTGCTCTTCAATACCTTCTTCTGTTTTGCGCTGTTTGTCTTTTCGTACTTTCTCATTTTCGAACAGGAAACAACAAAAAATGATTAAGAATGTTCGTTTACTCGTTGGAGTATTGTACTTAATATTATCTTTATTTGAAAAGATTATTAGTGGTGCAAAACTTCAAAATTATGTTAAATAAAGGATTGATTTTTTTGCTTAACGTTTTCGCCAGACACTGGTCAGAGGAATTGTCTGTTAAATTATTCTGTCTTCATTCTATACTATTGCAATGACCAGTGTCTTGCGAAAACGATAAGCACAACGAACTCGTTACTCGTTAAAATTTTTAGATGTTCTTTATCTGGGTGGCCACCCGTCCTTGCAAGCTTTGTAGGAAGTGAAGACGTTTCCATAAAACGGAAACTAGTGATGGAGGACATTGCTGAAGTAAATTAAAAAAAAGGTCAGCATTGAAGAGTGCATCGACCGTCTTGGAAAAGAAGCTGATGAACTCAGTATTCTTGCAGAGAAGAAGCAGGGATTTACTGTTTCTGCGAGAGCAAACTCTTTTAGCTTGGCTCAGAACGAAATAGGGATACAATTTTTGAACTTCAGTAAGCGATTAATAAAGTGCAGCTACAGCTGAAGGAACTGAAGTGACACTTTCCACGAAGAGCAGCTTAAAATACCAAGTGTTTGAATAAAAGCCTTCTTTGTTCACTTGATATTTTGATGCTGATCGTCCTGTCCCTAACTTCTGAAAAGGTGATCTACATGCTTTCTTCAAAAATGACTGAACTCTTTATTATTTAAACTATGTGGTGGAAGATATTGTACATGTTAGTTGTCTAATTAACTTAAAATTATGCATTTTGGAGGTCTCAGAAGCAAGGAAACGCAAAATTTGAGGGGGGGGGGGGCTTCGCCCCACACCTCACCTATCGAAATCACATCGAAATGCCCCCCTGGACCCCAGTTCCAAAGCACTCTCGCTCCGTTTGCGGGCCCTCCAATCCAAATACGTCGATACGCCCTTTTTTCGTGTCCTTGAAGTTTAAAGAAAATCCTGGAAAACTCCTTGAACAGTCCTTGAATTCTTTTCGAGAAAATCAGTGGCCACCCTGTATTTGCTTTTTAGTTGATTTTTACTTTTGTATGAAATATAATCTACATTTACTGATACGTTTGTACTACGATTTGCTCAGTTTCAGCTCTCGGACAATCAGCGAGTTAAGGGAGGCTATGACAAGAAGCGCATCGAAAAGCTCTGTAAAGAACTCAGAATCAAGCAAGTCAAGGACACGAGATACGTCTTCTGACATAAAGCTCCAAGACGCGCAATACATGTCGGCCAGTCAGCTAACTACTCCACGTACCGCAAAAGAATCCCCAGGCACTGGTGACGAGGACTCAGTACCAGAGGAATTACGGTCCGTTGCTACAGGGAAGAAGGAACCCTCTAGCAGTAGCCAGAGGGATGACAGTATATCCGAGACCCCAATGGCCTCAAAAGTCTTGAAACGAAAGGCCACCAGAGGTATGCTGTAGTGGCATTTAGATCACAGTGGTTTGTTGATGGATACTTAGCGTTGACTTCATCGTATTTCATACTTGGTTTGCATGTTACCTACTTTATTTCTCATTGGGGTACGCTTAATCGTCTCAAAACACCCTTTCTCATTTCATCATCATGATCTTGGCCCTACTTCCATACTTGATTGTAATTAAGGTCTATTAGGACTTAATTCGATCATTTCTAGCGTGACGTGAGTCTTTATGCCTGATAAAGTGATAAAATACACCAACTTGCAATACAAGTGAACACCCCGAAATGGAAACTATATTTTGGAGAACGTTTTCCTCTATTTCTGCCTTCCTTAGGTCCATTGGAAATATTATCATCTTAGATTATTGAGGTGTTCATGTTGCAAATTTACAGTTCGCGGCTCAATCTATGTGTCACACTACAAGTGCTTGTGATTGGAAACAATGCTTCCAAGTTTAGTGAAATACTAGAGAAAAGTGAAAATGCCACCCTCGAGATTCGAACCCAAGTCCAGGGCATTCTCTGCTTGCTGATCTACCAACTAAACTATGGTGGCCCGGTGCTAACATAGCTCACTAGTAATATATCCAATAGACGTGTGAAGTCAGAAATAGACAAAACGTTATCATAAATGTAGTTTCCTTTGTGGGGTGTTCTTCTTTATTTTAGTCTTCGTTGTTCTTTTTCAAAGTGCACGTGGCTCATTTACTGTATTATGACTTTTCTGCCGTTATTCCTCTGATGAATCAAACAAGACGCCGTGATCCTGTTAATTGAGTTGAAGACCATCCATTTTTTTCAGGTTGATTTTTTAATATCCTTTAACTCGTTAATGAGTCCCTAAAAATTCATTAAGTTCACTTATTGAAATAACAAAAAATTGTGACCACGTCCACTTTACTGCAGACGGGGCCATATTATGCCAGGCAAATTGCAGTTGGGGAGGATCTGCTATAGATGAAAGCATCACCTCTTGAAAACAACAAATGAATTGCACCCTAATAAATTAACTACAAATCACCTTTGCATCAGTAAAATCCTCATGCCTGCCTCATTGCGTTGTTGCCTGCAATTTAGGGGTCGAAGGCCAACTCTTTGTCACATAAGGCTGGGGGGGGGGGGGCAAGAGCAGTATACAGAACAGCTTTTTAGTGGAGCGTTCAATGATTGCAAGATCAACGTGAAAGAAAGGGTACATTAAAACTCGTTAGAAATTCAAATCAGCACCTTAGTGTTCTTCCATAGGAAAGTGATTGTGTATTAATTTCTTGTCGTCCTAACAGATTCTCCTAATCAATCAGATGCTGACGACGGTGCTCTGAAGGTGGATGATTTAATGTCTTCCCTTGCTGAAGACGATCTGGATCGTGAATTTAAAATGGTGTTGCCTTCAGAAAGCCATTTGAGGAAGAGTCTGGAGCGAAGTTTAAAACCCAGGCGTGATAGTCTCACATCCGAGAACGGAACATCTTCGGTAAGAAACCTTTTCCGGGTGACTTGTTTTGATTGCCCGGCGTCAAGAACTTATGCCTGTTTTCATAATGATATGATGTTTTATCTTTCTCGAATTCACAGTAAACCTAAATTCTATCTTGTACACACCTGCAATGAGCACTTCGTTTTGTTGACTGTAGAAGTAATACTCATTTGAAAAAGCGCCAAGCAGCCATGTTTGGTATCACAGATGACCCATTCACCTTCGCCCTCTATTTCCAATAAGTTTATAGAGAAGCTTAAGGAACTCCGATCTATATGAGAAGCCCACATCCTCAGGTTTCTCTCTAATCAAGTAGAATTAAAGGTGCAGGAGGGCTACAACATGCACAACTAGCTCATGGAATAAATGAATACGGTGGTAGAAACACGTTGATTACTTCATGGCTTATTGACATCCAAACAAAGCGAGATGATTAGAACAGATGAGGTCTTGCCGCTGGCATTAAACGTTTTAAATGCCAGGGAATTTAGAGTTGTCCAGTTAAAGCAGTGACTTCAGCAAACGCAAAATATGGTACCTCGTCGGAATTTTTAGTTGACTAAACTCAACCATCCCAAATTCCCTTTTCAAGCTTCCCATCCTTTCCCCGCTATTTAATTTGAACTTGTTGGTAGACCGTGTGTAGATTGGACATCGTGTGTATGTGTTTTAGTATAGTGAAGAGTGTATATGCTTACACATTTACAAGGGTATATATGTGTTAGTATAGTGCAGTGTATATGTGCTTACACATCTACAATGTTCTATATCTGTTAGTATAGTGGAGTGTATGTATCCTTACACATCTACAAGGGTATATATGTGTTAGTGTAGTGGAGTGTATATATTCTTACACATCTACAAGGGTATATATGTGTTAGTATAGTGGAGTATATACATATGCTTACACATCAATGATTGTCTATATGTGTTAGTATAGTGGAGTATAAATATATATATACATCAATGCTTATACATCAATGATTGTCTGTATGTTTTAGTATATTGGACTGTAAAGATGCTTGCACATCAATGATTGTCTATGTGTTTTAGTATAGTGAAGTGTATATATGCTTACACATCTAGAATGGTCGAAGTGAGGTAGGTTTATAGTGTAAGTCATAACTCGATTTATTAGCGTTTAACAGATATTTCGCACATAGTTCATTTCTCAGAGACAAACAGTGGGCAGAGCGCCATAGTTAGCTTTTGTGTATGTAGGGTTTGCACAATTCTAGGGACGAAACAGTTTTCCAGAGATACATTGATGCATAGAGTGGAACTGCACGAGCAACGCCTTTACATCAATTTGCTGAAACGTAGGCGTGGTTGACTTTGATATTGGAAAGTCGTATAAATGCTCCAGAACCCAATATGGCAGTCCCAGGATCTCAGGCGTTCCATTAGTAATACTGTCCTATTTTTATTTTCATCACACACATTCACAGTTGCAGAACACTCTAGTATTACTTTTTTACATTCGTGTTATCAACCAAAGCCATGTTCTTTATTTCCAGCCCACAATGTTTACATCCTTCTGTTTTCATCCACCTTTTCCATCTCCGCCCAGATTACTAACACCTGCTTGTCTATCGGACGTTTAATAAGATGTTTAAAATCGCAACTTTCTGAATTATTTATGGGCTCTTTTCTAACCACTGACTTGTTTTATCGCAGTTTCTATTTGGACTGTCAGTCACTTCTTATTAACAAATGCCCTTTGATGAACAATGTCTCATTCTAAAACCAAGAAAGCCCTTAAGCCCATTCGTCCAGGGAATCGTGTTCCGGCCGTTTATCCCAGACAAGACTAACATTTGACGTGGTGTGGTTAACCTTACGTCTGCCTTCAATTTTTTTTCATCATTTTGCCCCCGAAACCTGACGCACTGATGTGGAAGTGCACCGTGGTGGACTCTAACCAGTTTTCTTCGTGGCGTAGACTTGAGTATATCTCTGATCATTTTCTTATTCAAGTGGTTCACTTAATTTATTTTCAGGAGGAAAACACCTTGACTCCTCGCACTCTCCTTAACAAGGTAAGTTAATGAATCATAGAATTAATGACGCCGTTGTTTAGAAAGTTAACTTACAAGGAGGAATGGTGAGGGTTTTGAAAGTTAAATACGAATGTAAGCATTCTTTGCGATTCGTGTAACACTAATTCATCGTTCTCATTTTCCTTGCTTGTCTAAAGTTTCCTGTGTATCCAATCACAGCCTTATTTCATTTGCCTCGTAAACATAACGGTCAGTTAAGATGACGTCCCTAGAACGCCGTTGCGTCATTATTCCATGCAGACAAGATGGTGGTACACAACACATGCTGCTCCTTATTGAGACTTTGTGTTGCAGCAATCGATTCTAATAAGGAGACAATTTCCACAGACCGCGTGCATCTCTAATTTCTTAAGCTTCTCGTGGTGACGGAATGATTTCACTTGATCAAGGCTTTACTCGACTGATGCGGAACACATAGTTAGACATGTTAAGTCCAATCTGTTTGTGTTCAAGAGTTTGATCGTGACAAATTAATTCGCACGCTCATTTAACAGAATTTAGCGTGAACTCTTTCGTGACAGAATGGTTAATATATCGGGGAGTGCTTTACTTATTATCCAAATGCTTTATTTTGCTCGCTAATATTAGAGATATAATCAATAGTTTGATTAAGAGAACTTTATTTTGTATGTAAAGGTGACTTGTCATTATTGCAGTCATGTATTGAAATTTTGTTATTGTTGATGTTTCTGTTTATTGTTTATATAATCGTGTAATACGGTATTCCACACCGCGGTTCTGACCTAATACCGAATATCTTCAATATACCTGCTGTGATAAGGTTTACATCGAGATGGAGACGTGAGTGTGAGGTTTCTCAAAGTGCCTGCAAAACATAAGTTTAGATCAGGGACTTTTTTTTAGAGAAATTCTGATGATGCCTTTTGATCAATATATAAAAAATGAACAAACAACTTTTAATCAGATCCTTCGGATTGTAGTCAAAAGAATGGACCATGGTTTTTTGAGATAAAGACTACAACATGTTTTACCATTTGCCCCAACCTTATTTTCTTTTAATAAAACACATGTCGCGGGTATGCAGTTTTGTTACTCGAAATTTAAAACAGTAAATTGTTTGTTTGGTGTGACCACTTGTTTATAAACTGTGTCCATACTTTTAAGAGTAAGTTTGATGACAAGGAAGGTCGGGACAATGTATGAAAGGAGATTTGGAATTAGCATTGAAATTTTTAGTCGTTGGTTTTGCCTCGAAATAAGTGACAATGATTAAATACTGGTTCACCACGTTGTTATCAACAATAGTATATGCACTGACCGAGGAACTGTGGCTGCCGTTATTACAAGGTACCCACGTGGATACAAGGTACTTAAAACCACTTTAAAGATTAGCAAAGAAACATCGTTTTTCCGAGTATTGATAGAAAGCATGGAATGATATAGGGCTGAAGGAGAAGCGGTAAAGCGATGGAAAATCGAGTTATTTAATTAGGCATCTCTACAGCAGGATAGTGATTTCTCATCCGATAGAAAGGGCAAAAAATTCTTAGTAGAATATATTTATTAATTTGGTTCTCATTCCGATCTTATATCCATCAAAAGACTCAAACAGTCATTAGGGTTTTAATTTTACATCTAAAATATCAATGGAGGGGTACAAATGGTAAATATTAAATCATTAGTTGCAGACGGGGGAGGCAACACGCTCAAAAATAGATATGGTGGTATCTTCATTATATAGCAAGGCCCACGCTTGAGGCGAAACTGAAAGTTAAAATATCAAAATATCCAATGAGAGATGGTATGATTCACGAGAGAGAGGCTACGACATAACAGAGGCTGGACCACCGCAGTCTCTCTTCGTTTTTGCTCCTTATTATAATATCTATCATCATTAACTTATCCTTATATTATATTATTAATATTAATATACCAATAAATTATAAATATCATTATATTTAATTATCATTTCCGCTTTTGGGTGTGGCATTATAAAGAGAGTATAAATTGATTCAAAACGGTCTTGTTTTTCTCCTCTTATGATTCCGTCTGTTACAATATTACCCGTAGTTCTTTCACAACATAGTTCTATTAAGTGGTAATTCTCTTGGTTTTGAACAGTTTGAAGCAATATTTGAAACTCTGGGTATTTAGTTCGATATACATGTTAAAAAGCCTTGGACACAACATCAATTCGGCGTTGTAAAGCCCTTACGTAAGAGTTTCGTAGACCCTCGCAGCTCCCATTGCCTCCACCATGGCCGACACCTCATTAATGACGTCACCTGAAAAGCCTCTACATGCAGTGTTTACATAGCATATTGTTATTATTTTTGGTACAATAGAACATACTAGTGTCTTCAACATACGGACAGATACTCTTTTAGGGTCAGCCCCCAAGTAGTTGCTCCTCCCCCGACCCATTGATGTGCCTTAAAGAGGCTAGCAATAGGAAATGAGTGCTATTTTTCAATAAACAAGCTCGTTGCTGGTAAGAATATTAAAGAACAAAATTCGAAAATTCGGTCTACACCTAAATGCTAAAGAGGTGATAGTACAATCCTTGATAATCATAAGCCAAAGGAAGGAAATAAATGATGGGAACCCTCATAAAGACTTAAGACAACTTTAGACACCGAAGTCAGTGTATACATAGCTTGGGAAAGCGTTACATGTAGGCTCGTGTGTTAAAACGGGATAACTTTGGACGGCCGAAGTGAATTTGTGTTTTGCGCTTGATCTTTGCACTGTCAATGTTAAACCAGTGCCACCTCACGGAATGAGACAGCAATGGATGGTGGCCACACGAGCTTGCTCTGAAAGTCATGTACTGTACCCTGGAGAGGGAGTAAACTAACAAAGTACGTTATGAAGTACTCCCAATTGTATGACAGCATTTAGTAACGTAGCGTAGGTAAGCAGAAAAGAAGCAATGACGGAAATTGCTAAAATTATCATATTGTTACAACCAACTGAGTAGATGGAGGTTGAAGGAGACCAGGCATTAATTATTATTTCCCAGGAAGCATTGAGGCATACGGTAAGGACATCCTGAAGTCAAAAATGCAGATTGCTCGCCACTTGAAAAATGTGTTCATTCGTGTCGGCAATGTGGCCCTTACCTTGGGAGAGGTAGATAACGAAGGGCTCCACAGTACCTCCACACTCAAAGAAATCAAGAACTTTCAACACAGAAAGGAAGGACGCATGCTGAGCAGATAATTCAGGAGTATTTCATAGAAAACCGATTCTTGTAACAGTTTCATTGTTATTATGTCAAAGTTACTTATAATAAGATAGTTTCGTAAAATGCTAAAAGCAGAGTAACAGAATAACGCCCCCAAGTCTGATCAACGCCGTCCTAAGATTGTGACCCCTGTTAGCTTACGAAACGGAGCGAGTACCACCTCACTAATTTTAATGTTTGCGTTATCTTCTCAATATATTTTATACAAAAGATTCTTTGCCAATTCTACCCTACCCCACCGTCCATACCATTAATGCTAGCTCGCTATAAGTAACGTCATGTTGTCTTGCTTGTCCGATAACTTTGATCTGTATGAGATAAGGAAATGCGCACATCATTTGACACTTGACACAATTGGATTAGCCTGACCATTGGCCACTTAAGACCACGTGTTAATAGCTCGGTACATTTAAGATGACAAATCCCCTTCTTTATCACCACAAAAGCCACATATCTTCAACGTCGTGATGTGAAAAGCAGATATTAGGTGGTCATTGGACTTAAGAAGTTCCCTGTTAACTTCGATTCCACCTGGGTTTTTTGGGAAGTGACGCCGGCTTGTCAACCTCTGTTATTAATGAGCGAGTGTATGTAGTTATCAGATCTGGATCAATCCAAATTTGTGCATCCGTATTATCATTACTATTATTATTGTTGACAATTCTTAATAACTTTTTAGTATGTACTTTGTGTTCTTAATCTTCGCTTTATATTGTGTATTAATAGCATACGTTTTGTTTCAGTGCTAGCTATCTTGTGTTTGCAGTCTTTCTGATGCGCACTGTAATTATTTGTACATCGCCTCCGTTTCGTACATTAGCATGGTAGACCATCGTCTCCTTTCGCCGGGGAAGACATTTTCAGTCAGTTCACGTCTGAGATGGTACGTCAGTATGTTCAAGAAGAAGAGGTTCGAGCTAGGCACCAAGCTGCGTTACTTCGACTTAGAGAGAAAGCAATTATTGATAAGACTAAAGCTGAAATGGCATGGCTTGAGCTTCAGAAGAAGAGCTTACGAGACAAAGGGGCCGATGATTTGATGCCACCCCTTAAAAAGAGGCAGCGTGGACTATGGATGAAATTACAAGCAGAGCAGGTCGGTACAAATACATTTATAGCCAATATCATCGTCTTGGCAGTCGTGCTCATCGTCATTATCATGACCATCATCATGACCATCATCATGACCATCATCATGACCATAATCATGACCATCATCACCACCACCACCACCACCACCACCTTCATCATCACCATCATCATCGTCATCATTGACAATATTGTCACCATCATCATCATCACCATCATCACCATCATCAACATCATCATCATCGTCATCATTGACAATATTGTCATCATCGCCATCATCAATATCATTGATATCATCATCCTCACCATAGTTATCGTCGTCATCATCGTCACCATCATCGTCACCATCATCGTCATCATCATCGTCACCACCATACCCATCAATGTCTTAATCATATTCATCATAACCATCACTGAATAGGACGTGTGAACAAAACAAGTAAAAATATCAGGCTGTCATTCTTTGCAGACTTCAGTAGTTGTGCTGAAAATTTCTCTTTTGCAGTGCTGTATCCATGTAAAGTTTATGTCATAGTTCCTTAAACGCTGGATTTGATCTCAAGTCATATGACGGTTTTCTTTGACCTTTCATTTTTCCATCAACAGAGCGAAATCCGGAAGCTTCGTGAGGCTTACAAGGCAGCTAGCCAAGAACGAAAATTGATGCTGTACCAACAAAGAGAGATTCAAAAGATACAAAGAACTACTCAGAAACTGTGGAGTAAAGTGAGGGTAAGTGGCGAAGAGGTGCCACGTAGAAAGCCAGCTTCCCCGGGATATGATGCAGTGAGCGAGAGTCAGTCGGAGCAACAGGTAAACTCTTCGATTCCTTAGCAATCAGCATTTATGCAGAAAGTTCAATATACAGAAACCTGTATCTTGATTCTGGCGCATATTATATTTTGAGAAATTACCGATGGAATGATTTTAGTCGTTGATCTTATTCTCAACAAATTCAAACAATAAAGTAAGGATTATTTCTTATGGATCAAAGTTTCTTACTTTTACGGGCTTGTAATTGCTACTGGTTATTACATGCGTTATCAAGACCTTGTGAAACACTATATTTCACTAACCATAGCAAATACATGACAACTAACACAAGGCAGAACAAACTTGTCGTGCACTTATGAAATCAACACAACTTAAAATAGTTTGGGATTAAATTGGAATGGTTTAACAGAATATGCTCTCTTTCGCAGCTGATGATCATCCTTTGAGTCAGTAATGTGATATCTTTCAATTATGTTTGTGTCTCTGTGTGTTTGTGTCTCTGTGTGTATGTGTCTCTGTGTGTTTGTGTACCTGTGTGTATGTGTCTCTGTGTGTATGTGTCTCTGTGTGTTTGTGTCTCTGTGTGTATGTGTCTCTGTGTGTTTGTTTCTCTGTGTGTTTGTTTCTCTGTGTGTTTGTGTCTCTGTGCTTGTGTCTGTGTGTTTGTGTCTTTCTGTGTTTGTGTCTCTGTGCTTGTGTCTGTGTGTGTTTGTGTCTGTCTGTGTTTGTGTCTCTGTGCTTGCGTCTGTGTGTGTTTGTGTCTATTTGTCTTTGTGTCTCTGTGCTTGTGTCTGTGTGTGTTTGTGTCTCTGTGCTTGTGTCTGTGTGTGTTTGTGTCTCTGTGTGTTTGTATCCATGTGTTTGTGTCTCTGTGGGGTTGTGTCGCTGTGCTTATATCTGTCTGTGCTTGTGTCTGTGTGTGTTTGTGTCTCTGTGCTTGTGTCTGTGTGTGTTTGTGTCTCTGTGCTTGTGTCTGTGTGTGTTTATGTCTGTCTGTGTTTGTGTCTCTGTGTTTGTGTCTGTGTGTGTTTGTGTCTC
>JAAAKL020012719.1:0-12881 GCA_010016065.2 Carybdea cf. marsupialis auct. non (Linnaeus, 1758)
TACATTGTTTAATGAAAAAACAGGCACCCTAGAGTAAAACAGAGATCATTACCTCATAGTTATTCTTAAAAATAATGCTAGAAAATCCTGCGCCCTCTTCATGGAAATTCTCTTCCCTCATGATAAACTCCTCCATGGAAATATTCTCCGACGTAACCCCCCCCCCCGCCCCCCACCCCCCCCCACCCAAAAAAAATCACAAAGAAACAGGGGCAAAATCTTGATTTGCACCCCCCCCCCCCCCCCCCAACTCCTCCGCCCCCCCCCCCCCCCCCCCCCCCAGGAGGATAGTTGATCCTGTGACGTCGTGCTTTTCTTGCTCATGTGTTTTGTGGAGAATGGTAATCATTACCACAAATACGACCCCTGTTGTCTCCTGTCTTGATCCAACTTATAATCGATGTAATTCATATCTAAGAAATCGCCAGTGATGCAACCCTTTCTAAACATTGTGCTAGCTCATGGTACTTCATTACCTTATGTATTTGGGTGTTTACGGGTTCAGGGCTGGAAATGGTAACATATTTGTCTGATAAATGGATTCGTTAGAATTTTTCTGATAGCTCGTCCTCTAAACTATTCTTCATTACAGAGCGACTTTTTGAGGTCATTAACCACAACCAGGCCTACGGTGAATGAAGCTGATTTGAAGAAACTGAAAGAATTTACGGACGACTTCGGACAAGAAGGGTAGATAAACCAGGCTGAAGTTTCGGGACAGCTTGTAGAACAACCGTGGAAGAGATAGGACACTTTCCCCAAGTAATAAATTATCGGCAGCAGCTAGAATGGTTTATCACTGTAATGCCATTCCGTTCTTTCAATGACGTTCTTCCGGTGATTTTCCTAAGTGGCCATTGATATTTGTGAAAGAGTATGCGTAACTATGGTGCCACTTTCTAGGTTGCCGTTGAAGTGTATTAAAACTTCGATTCGTAATTATGCATATCACGCTCTGTATCATAAATGGCCAGATTAACGGGAGATGGGAGGCAGTGTTTCAAACATTCTACATCTTGGATATAAAAATACTACCGTTCTAAAGGATGGTATAATATCCCACAAGGTGCGCAGTACATAGGAACCGACACCAACTTTTGCCTTGACAAGGTTTCCTTGCACTACTGATCTAGTAGTTCGTGTTCTTTTTTACTTTCTGTTCAATTGATTTCAGTAATACCCGGAAGAATTTCTGTCAAGACTTATTTCTCGCACTTTTTGTAATCACGCGTAAACTAAATAGTATATTTGATAGCAGAGGTGTTCTTTCTTTTGTATGCTCTAATTTAACACATTTACGTGAACGACAGTGGATTCTGCTCCATATTAGAGCAAATGCAAAGAAACGCTGGTGCCGTAGGCCATCATGTTGCAAAGTCTTCCATTTTATTCATCAACTGTTATCGGAAACTCTATGGTCCAGCGGGGATTGGGCCTGGTTTTATTCGTCATTGATTGATTAAAGTACGTTTATGTGTCAGTTATTTATGTAGGGGAGATTATTGCTATGTATGAAAACTTCGCTGTTGAAGGCCGCTTAAAATAGCTAAACATGACAATGTCGTCTAGGCAGTGTTTGTCAGTTCACGGAATGTACGAAAACATTTCGAAACAACGGTGTAACTGAAAAAAGAGGATTGTCCAAAAGCTTGACCGTCCAAACATGGTTATGCCGAATCTTTTACATGACTTAAGATGCTCTCCGCCGCTAAATCAACTCCCGAAAATCTATGATTTTGCGTCCAAACTAATTTATCATTAATTGAAATGTATTTGATGTAAGAGCCGTATTTCTATCGTACGTTAAAGAACAATTCTAACCAAAAGCTTTGTTGTCGAACTGCCTTAGACTAGCCCAGGAAAAGACGCTTTTTGTATTACTGAGCATATGCAGACTGACAAGGGACCCTATCTAAGTGCGTGGTTTGGAAATATGTATACTTTGTTGTCATTGGTCGATAGCTGAATTTGTAATCGAGTTCTGATGGTTTATATACGCGCAGAAGGAAAATTAATAGGTTGAGTCATTTTAATGACCCTTCAGGAAACAGGGTGTCTGTTGAGCCAGAAATTCTTTTAGGATCAACGTATAAAGAATGGTCCATCTTTCGATATCATGATATTGATACTGCTGTGGCTGTAAAACTTAACTGCAAGGCTGAAATGTTCAGGTTTCAAAATTTAAATTGCAAGGAATTTTTAAAGCTCCCGTATGAGGATTGGGTTGAAAGTGGAAAACGGTTGTAGATGACAAGACAATCGATACTATTTTGGGAATGAAGTTTTATGTATCACGTTGCAAGTTATCTTAAGCCATCAATAGCCTATGATGCATTGTTATTATGTTAAAGAAAAGATCGTAGCTTTGTAGCTGATGCTGCTTATAACTAATAAGTTGTAGTAGAACGCTATGAATCTTATTTCTCTTCACAAGCATACCAACTAGAACGAACAGATCCCTTTGGAAGCATGATAGTTTGAGGTAGGCAATTGTGAGCTTCCGTACAAGATTGGCTCCCAAGCAAGTTTTCCGAAAGGCCACACGATCACGGACAAAATGTAAAATGAAACTCGACTACGGCGGTCGATCTCCCTAAATTCTAGGACCCATCTGTAGGCCCAAGGTAGCAGACGACTATTTTTCAAATCATCGCTTGCGGTCGCCCTGATTTTGCTCTTGTAAATTAGCGTAGATTCTTGGGGGACGGAGGACTCGCAACCCTCACTTTTGGACAACGGCTACTTTATTCCCCACTTTTAGGCCCAGTAATGTCAAATTGTCCACGTTTAATCCTTTTGCCCCCTCCCCACATTCTTGCAGCGATCTGCGCCCATGCCCTTATACACACATTTTAGCAACAGGCTACTTTACTACTATGTGTATTACTCGCCCTTCATCTTCCGTGCCTAACTTTGCAGACACTTGAGACACCTGTTAGTTTTTGCACGATCTGGTGATCATCAGGTACGTGTTTTACTGTAGTATACAAATAATATAACTGGGTTGTCGAACGGTTGCAGATCCCCGATGATAATGAGGCAGGTACTCAGCGTGTGTCAGGTGACGCTCAAATGGCGTATGTCGAGCGATCAAGGAATATTTACTGTTCTTTCAACAGCATCAGTGCTTTCCAGTTGATGTTTGATGAAGTACCCAAGTTGAGATTCTTGTGATAGAAGATATGTGTAGCACTGTGAATAGACAGAACTTCGATGACTGAGTGATTGTGTTCACATGAAATCCAATGTATTGCTTACTTATCTACGATGTTCGTGACCCGTCAGCATTTGTTTTTGATGAGATTACAAATACCAAAAAACCTATGTTTATGTCGTATTCATCATGGCCCTTAAAGATGTTTTAAGTAACTTGGCAACTGATTACACTGTGATTATATTTCATAACGCTAGAGGGCATTTGCATCAATGTGTCTTCTTCCCACAGGCCTTTGGTACAAGAGGTAATATCACTTTTGTGTTGATAAAATTCATGATCTAAGTATTGCCTCCTGTCATTTATTTGTAGCGCTGTACCGACGACTACGTGTACCAGTCAATATCGCATTTTTCGCCATAAAATTTGGTAGTATCTGCGTACATCCTTACGGACATTAGATTTAACAAGCATATTGTTGTTCGCCGATAGTTTCGGTGCATGTTAAGGACTTAGTGGCGGCAAGAATAGTTTTCATACAGTGGGCGTATAGTTGTGCTTATAAATAGATACAGACAGGGATAAAGTGCACGATGAGTAGATATTAAGTGTTGTTAGAAGTTTGAATTCTGCTTCTTTTAGTCAGTTCATGCTGCGTAGGTGCATGTCTTCAACAGACTAACCTGATTTCGTGAGCTGTTCAAGACGATAGATTGCCTCGTGTAAGAGGAATGGCTTTGTACACAATATTCTTCCGGTCCTATTCTTTCAGGGCTGCTTTTGTGCATATCTCGTGATAAAACTACGGAGCGGGAACTTAACAATTTTAATAGAAGAGTAGTAGAAGTCCATTAAGTTTTTGCTAATTCCGTTGCTTAATGTGAACTGCCGCAGGATCGAGGCAACGATTCCCAGTGGAGGTGAGTTAGGGTGGCATGCCATTGCCTAATGAACAAAATATGTCCATTGAATCAATCCATGTCAGAACTCTGACATAATATGGGATAGGGGTCGAGACCTCATGTTTGCTACGGCCCTGCTGTACAGTGTAGAAAGTGCTGTGGTGGCCATTTTGTCTGTCCTACGTAACAAATGGACATCTGTATATCATGGAACCACTTTGGATGAAGAAAACTCATTCCATTGATCTTGCTACTTGCGGATCTATTTGATAGTTTTATAAAGTGTACTTTCGATATCGGTTTTGCTGCACTCATCAAGGGCCTCCGTTTGTAAGATTGCCAAAAGTAATCTGCATGAATTGTGCATGAAGGCAAAGTTTTGCAATTGTTATTCTTTGTTTGACTTCTTCTTTGGACTTTCATCTGATGTAAGTGTTGAGAGATGCATCCACTCTTTTTTCAGATTAGGATGTGGCTTGAAAGTACATGCGGCCTCTATATAGAGCGCCTCCCTCAGTTTCAAAATTTGAGGGAATTCGACAATGGAACCTATATGAAGCACGAGAATCATTCACAAATCTCAAAAAGCACTGGATCCACCTTCCCGTTGTTTCCAGCAGCGAAATAGTGTGGTCACGAATCCTAGTCCTTCAAAGTTAAAATGGCACGAGAAGGTCCATGGAGGATCAGTGATTCCACGACGCTCGACTGAGCGCCCCGATAGTAGAAATTTGGATGTGTAGTAAATTGTCGCTCAACAACTGACATCGGTTTGATATGGAAGATGCTCGATCCAGTGTTTGTCAGAGATCAGTGGGATCATTAAATTTTATATAGTGGGCTACGTAAATATCTGCAGATTTCGCCTATGCTATTACTGATAAGGTGTCATGCGAAGAAAGGAGTTTATTGGCATTTGTAGGAGTGACGCTGCCCAGCCTACCTCTATGCAGGAGCCGCCACTGTTACTTAAACTATATAATACAAAGATACACCCTTTAATTGAGGCTCCTTTGCTTTTGTTTACGAAACTTCGACTACCGGTTAGGTTTCTTATACTTACATAGAGATCAAATATGATTTGATTTTGTCTACCTGACTGAGAAATCCTGAATTTGACACTATTGCTCAAATGGAAATAATTTACATACAGGATCACTGAGAGTGAGAAAACCCTCGTCGATTATTAATTTGAACTATCAATGGGTCATGGATTACTTAACAGTAGACAAGAAATCAGCCTAAACGGAAAAGTAGCACTTAGTTGTATAAAGCATTGTTGGAAACTCATGTTTCGACCGGTCGAGCCAGTCTTCCTCAGAGTACTTATTTTCTTACTTACTTACTTGGTCTCCTTCAGGCGAGCGACTACCTGCGTTTCCGAAACTATTCTGTTATCCATTGGTGTGGCCCAGTTCGTCTGTCGTGACCCCACCAACATCTTGCATCAATAATAAATTCTAAAAATCCCTGACCCCTCACCCACTTTCCCATATCCCTCCTGTTCGTTTAGTGCCTCTTTTCAATGTCTTCAATTTCTTGAGGTTCGACCTTTAGTTCGACTGTATCGTACGTATTTGAGGGGATGTCACCTTTTAATTACTAACGTGGGGATGTCGATAAATTCGAAAAAGAGGCTGCAACCACATGTCACTTTGGTATCTTCATTGGGCTTCTGCTTACACGCGAAGAAAGCATGCAGAAGTGGCAGTTCCCAGGGATTCTGATCATAGGACTCTCAGCTTGACTAGACGATGAGCCTCATTAAACCATCCAGATTTTCACGGTTTGCATTGTGTGGATGTCGTCAACAGACCAAGGATATAAATCTTTATACAAGTACGGAGGATTGGGCGGTCGGGACATTTTTGGACACCAAGTATTTTTCTCCGGGGCGGGTACCACCTGTACGTCAAATCGGCGATGAAATTCTCAGACGCAGGATACAACCAGTACGCCTTCGGAGTGTATTTACACAAAACATGGAAAATTTGCTTCTTGGTATGATGTACAGGATGGAGCGATTAGGTTCACATGGCATGTCAGCACCACAAATAGGAATTGACCAACGTGTTGTTGGTATGCAAATTACTCGTAAACAGTTGGCCAATGCCATCAACAAATACGGAGTGCACGGGACTGTATTGAGGGGATATAGATACTACCCCCTCAGATTCTTTTTAAATCCTGAAATTTCGAAGGTTGTGGATCATCGCATTATACTCAATTACGAGACTTGTGATAGTGTAGAGGGTTTGTCAGCATTAATCCCCAGGTACAGGACAGTTGAGATTACAACTTATAATCGAGAAGGCGGGAGGATAAAATTTACTGTGACTGGGTACTTAGCCGCGTTGTTTCAACACGAGATCGATCACTTAAATGGAATTTTGATGACAGATAAAATGGTTTCAAAAACTGTAAGAAAAAAAGATTGGGAAAAACTTGTACAGTAATCATATTGTTACGATTAAGTATTTGGTATAGTCAGATGTATTGGCATTACGGTTTTCTAGTTTTGCAAATTGTTATTGCATTGAGTTTATTGCGATAACTACACATGCATCTATGTGTTTTTTCATCGAATCATAATGATGTCAATCAATAAAATATAAGGTTGAAATGCAATTAGTACCAAAAAGCAATCTCATAATACATCAATATTTACAGTGGTAACAACAACACTGAATGTATTTCCTAACGTGAAAGCAAGTGGAGACTCCCTGCGAAATTCAAGGTTTGTAGGGGTAGTATTGTAAGGGTCTGAAGAGACCATGTGTCCAAAATGGCCCCGTTGCTTCACTGAGTTCATTAGGTTGGTAAAACTGAGTGGCTTACAAGCAATCTCTTACAACCATTTTGAAACACTCCACTTCCATTCTATGCCTAAAATTAACATAATTTTTACGTGCCAGTCTTATTGACTATTCCAAACTTTAGTACCTTAATTAGGAATGCTTCATGACAGATAGTAATGTTTCATCCACCCAGTGACCTTCATTTGTTCCCAGGAATAAATATGCTGGTAATAAAACTGTCTCATATCTATAATACAAATAATAGTTCTTGCAGTTTATGGTGTTTTTATACTATAAAAGTTACTTTACCTTTGCGGGTTCTTTTTTCAATGTTTGAGTGAAAGTGTGATATCATGTTATTAGCAGCTTACACAGCACCTTCTTACTCATTCCATTGCCCACATTAGTTTACTGTGCTGTAATCACAATCTCACCTGTATTGGTACTCAAAGCTCTAGGAATTAAAACAGAATCCTAGATTATCTTCCATCCTCCCTTTGGTAATATGTCCTGCAATGATGTCATTGGCCACAACTGATATAACAAACTTACCTATAATATTACCATGCTCTTTTCTTCAGGCAGCTTCTCATTAATTACTGGAGTCCCTAAATCATTATATGCATGGTATCCCACAGCAGTGTATAAACATCAGACATTCTGAAATTTCCATAATATTTTCTCCATATGTACTGCCTGATATAGCTTTTAGGTGGTAGGGGACAACCAAATGTAGTTTCACTCCCCTGCACTACAACACTATCCTAATTCCCAACTGCATGTTGCAAAAGCCTTAGATTTATTGGTTATTGCCTTAACTTGCATAAAGTGAACAGTTTGTAGCCTGAATAAGTGTGTATGCCCCCTAAGGGTTTTGAGTGCTAGGATATATGTGACTCATGATTCTCAAAAGGCCAAATGCTGTGACATTATAACACTTGCCTTTCTGTCATTGGAAGCTTGCTTACATCATTGAATTGCAGAGCGTGTAATGGTCTAGAGCTTCAAACCAAATTGAATGCATTAACTTTGTGTGGTCTTGATCACCATTTTCAAATATTACAGTGCCCAGGTAATTGCTACAGTAAGTAAATAAGGTATTTCCATTTGGGATACAAAAGAGTAGTTTACCATATATTTTGTATAGAATATTTGCTACCATTAAGTTAACTGTGAGGTTTTTGTGAAGGTAGAACTAATGATTGCTGTGTGTCCTTTTCTATTCTTGCTATGGTTAAACAAGATTGATTTAGTTTTGTCCTCTCCAAAGTGAGAGCAGAGTTTGTTAGTAAACCGATCACATAAAGAATTTCGGTCAAACTTCTTTCTGTTGCTTCAGTGAGTTTTCCTATATTGATGGGCCAGGAGCTGACAGCATACTAGATTAGATTTTATGTTACTACATGTGGTTTGTCATTAAGAAATAATAAGAAATGATACAGCATAAGATTGATTCAAGGTTGTGAAATACCACAGGATACTTTGCTTGGAGATGAAAGCCCTGTCTCGACATTTATCCCAAAAGTGGCAATATAAAGAGTGTTCTTGACATCATGGTAAAACAACAAATGACTGGTGAATTGTGAGAGCCAAAACTTTTCTGATATCTGTAGAAACACTTTAACAATTAGAGTCAAATATAGGTCCAGTTGTTTGCAAAAAAATTCAGATATTTGGAAATTTAATGTAATAGTTCTGTATACAGAGTAATTATCAGTGGATTTCATTTCGAATAGTAATGGTCGTGAACTAATTTTAAGATAGAGCATCCCTCGTGATTAAGGACAAGCTCCTATCACCTAGAACTTTACATGTTCGGTGAAAGCAAAAAGGTCTGAGATTATGATGGTATGTGATTTTTGGATCCTCATATATCCTAGGAATTTAATGTCCCATGACTCATATTTACCTTCATCTCCATCAAAGTATGGTATCTGTGATCTGGGTCTATGACCTGGATATGTTGATAGAGGTAGTTTACTGCACACTACAGGACAGAAAAGACTCAACAAAAGAAGTACATGTCTTCACCAATCTCTGGCCGCGGCACATCTGAACACCATGCAAAACTCATTTATTTGCTTCATTGCATATTACAAAGGTAATGAATTCACACGAACAATAGGTTACAAAAAACATTCACAATTGATTTGATGGTATTTAGTAAAGCCTAAATGTGCAAAGTTTCATTCCAACAGATATGTCAGGAATTCTTTGGGTTATCTATGCATCCCTTCTTGTAAATGGGCTTTAATGTGGCTCTTTTACAAGTATTGGCAACTATGACAAGGACATTAAAAGATTGCAGAGTTCTGTTTTAGGGTGTGTTAGAAATGAAGCATTGTCTTTGAGAAATTCTCTGGGTATTTTAGCTATAGTTACTGCATTGGAGGCATTTATTTCTTCTAGAAATGTTAAGTATTGTAGTCTTTTGTTGTTCAATGTAGCAAAAACTACTACTTGACTACTTGAATTTTTTATTAATAACTGTAGTATATTATGATATTATCAATAGGGATTTGTTTTATATTATAAGCCCAAACAAGATGAGTTAGCAAGCCCTTATTCTATGTAGTTATGTTATGTAGGGAACAGGAACGTAGCAGTAACTTTTTTGTGATGAATAGGCAATGTTGAATCAGGTAGATCACTCAATTGACAAACCTGATCAATAACCTCTATCAATAAGGGGGGGTCTATTTTAGGACCTTGCATATGGGGGGAGCCCAGGAATATCTTTTTGTTTCAAAAGAATATCATTTGAAGGTTTGATAGCTATGGCAAGTTGCTGTAAAAACTGGAGAGTCACCAGAAAATATCTAGACAGATATCTGTTTTATTCACAGAACAAAGATGCTATGTAGAAAATATAATATTGTTGTAGACAAGTTAATAAAAGAAGTCGAGGTAAAATCCTACATTGTAGCGTCCCTACTATTTTTGTGTACCCTGAGAGTAAGGGATCTTCTCTAAGTTTTTGCTAAAAGAGTTTAGGCCTCCAGTTCACTTAATAAGCTCCCCAAAGATCAAATAAATGGACAGTATTCATATTAGATAATTGATACAGTCTTGCAAGATACAGTGGAATTGCAACATGTTGGTATTTTCAGTCTTCCATTCCTTTTTGCAATGATTTTGGAGGTAGTGACCCACTGCTTAGCAACTCTAAACTTGCATTCAGGATGAATTTCACTGAAAACATAAATGAAATGGTATGAATAGGAGAAGACAATGTTTCATTCAAGTTGTTGCCTTTGAATAATGAAAATAGGAAAGAGTAGGCTATTTCATGTATGAGGTCTTTAGTACAAACTTTACCTACCAGTAGGTGGATTAGGTGAGGTATCAGAAAAGCATGAACAGGTATTTTGTCTTCTGGCATGTCCCGCTTCAAGTAAGTTGTATAGGCTTATGAATTTCATCAGGTCAAACAGTAAATGGCCTTGTTGAGGTGGGTTAGGTAAGAGATTTGTTGTAGATTATCAACTTGGAATGCTTGTACAAGGTGATGGAGACAACAAAAGTTTAAGACTTTTTTTTCTATCAATTACAACCATATAAATTGATTATGTTCGTGAATTTTTGGAGAGACCATCATGGAAGTATTTGGATGTGGAGAGTGTTAAAGGAATGCAATTAATTTAAAATATCTTTTTAAGTATGTACCTTACCTAGCATATAGAAATGCTAACTTTACTATTTCTGTCTTATTTAGTGGTAAATAAAGTAACAAATCGCAGAATGTGTGTACAAAGAATATTTATGTTATTTAATAAGCTTCAATTTGCCATAAGGGATCTTTCAGCTTATGAATGAAGAGATGAAAATTTACATGTAAGTTCTCAAAACACATAGCCATAACATGTTATTTTCATTAATGTCAATGAAATCAAGGGGTCCATGCTTTATTGTTCTCAAAGATTAAAATCAATTTTATTTTGTTACTGTTGTAGTCTGGCAAGGGACAGTACATTTATGATGTCAATATAAGGGGGATATGTGAGCTATTATTCTTGACTCCAACAGTGCCAGGGACACTCAGGGTGGCCCATTATGTTGTGATCCTTGTTATTGGGTATTGATTGCTGGCGCCTAATTTGGCAGAAATTGTGGTTGTAATTTGGGTTTTCCAGGCTGTAGATATTGGACACTAATTGTATCTATTCTACTTTATAATGATCAGGGGGACGTACCTTGATGTTGACAAATTTTATCAAGAATGTAAGTTTATTGTCCCTGACTAATAATTTTCCCAGCATTGCCAATGTATGTTCACTTAGCATTTGTGATGTAGGTTCTATTTTCTACTATGGAGGCTTGTTTTGTTGCTGTGTTCAACAGCTCGATTTAGATCACAACTGAACAATTTCATTGTGGTATCCTGTATTTGATTAAGAGTGATGTAGCCAAATCTGTAAATTAACGGCAAAAAATAGTGAAAAGACCAACGCTCAAATATTTTTGAACTTGATGTCCAGTTTTACTTTTGTCAATTGGATAGTGACTCTCTCCAAACTTCTGAACGTCGATTTAAAATTGCGCAAACGGCGAAGCACAACAAAGAATGCCATTTTGTTATGTAATATGCTATTTCATCGCTCAACGTTTCGGCACTCGCTGTTGTCATTCTCAATTAAAGAACCTAGTCTACAGATCAGTTTAAACAAGAATTTCAGATTGTAAACATTCGCGAGGGAATTTATATTCACAGTGGCGGCGCCAGAATATTTTTGCCAGTGAGGCACACCTAAACAATGACGTCACAATTGCGAGAAAAAATCATGAGATCTTATTGATTGTCTCCCATAACCCTCTTCAACTTTTTTCATGTTAACGTCATAATCATTTTCAAAGACAACCCGAGAAAAAATTAGCCAAAGATAAACAAATATAAACATGTAAAACAGACGAAAAACGCTACAAAATATAGACGCTGGACTTATAAGCAACGACTTTAACTCAGTGATGAAAATGTATCCGAGTTGCCGAGTGTCTTAAGTTTAAGTAGATTTTTCATATAAATATAGGATAATTCGTGCTTTGCTATTCGCTCTGAGAGCTGCTTTATATCTCAAAGACCATTTTCAGTTAAACGTGACTCTCTCCCAGATAACGGACTAGGAAAACAAAAATTGACTTTTTGCTCACATTGGTCGTTGTGTAACTTTTTCTAACCATGAGGTAGTATTGAAGGCACATTTTCTTACTGTTGATTTCGTTTCGTGTACGATTGGAACGTCCATCGGATGGTGAGGCCTTTTTACTTTTAAGTTTTTCTTGTGTTGATAAACGATTGAAGGGACACTCCAACGTAGTGCAGCGCCACAGATTTCATCTTCATTTGACCTTAACCCCGTTATCTGAGTCATCAATAGAGAATCTTTCTATTAACTGTGTCATCAATATCTTCCATCGTTGCAGTAAAACGACTTAGCAAGTCTAAATTGCTTTACTTTGGTGCAAGTCAAGGGGCACGCGGGAAGCAGCCCCATCGGATTACTGTGAGACAGGAATGACCAAGCAGCAAGGATAGTTGATCAGATGGACTTGCCCATCTTTTAGCCCATTGTTATGAAGAGCTGAGAGCGGCACCCCACCGTATTTCATTAGTAAATAAACAAAGCTGGGAAATAGACACGACCGCACTGTGCCTAGGAGAGGCGTATTTCTATCCTGTTGCAAGCCTAGTTTCTTTATCTTAGCGCAAGTCAGGGGGCACTAAGCAAGTGCCCCGCCACCTAAATAGAATCCTGCCACAACAAAGAAACGACCAACTTGCAAGGAGGGAATACGATTGGTGCCTTTTTGCTTATCAGGAGGTATGATGAGAGATTGAATACGATTGGTGCGATCTAGTCAGGTGATCAACTTCAGTGGGGCTTGCCCCATCTCGAAGCCTCGTGAGGAAGGTTTGAAGAGGGATCTCTGATGCGGGGCCCCTGAATATTCATGCAAACATTAAACAAGAGACAAAATGCTTCCGTGAATGGGTATTGAAATGAAGGCTCTATTTTACATTACAGAGCT
>JAAAKL020012720.1:0-12879 GCA_010016065.2 Carybdea cf. marsupialis auct. non (Linnaeus, 1758)
CATGTTTTTACGAACAATTACTTGGGTGTTTTTATTTATTTCAAAATTAAGATTTCCACCCGGATCTTCTATTGCAATTCATGTTCAATTTGGAATTGCTTTGAATCGAAACATAGGTCACGTGTTACTGCTATTTTATGAACGGACATGATGTCCCGGTTTGGAAGAAAATATATATGGTAGGTAACCATGGTCACAGCTGATTTGAAGCACTAGTTGAGTAGCAGACCTACATGTACACAACAAAATAACATACAATTAAAACTTAACAATTGCGTATCGGCATATTTATCAGCTCCTTTTTCTGATCCTACAGTTCCTTAGTCTTCCTAACTTCGAGGTTTCATGATAAATAATGGCAAACACTACCAGGTACATACAACGTCGTATACTTCAAATGCAAAGTCTATAACTCCGATATCATGTCATTGTTGAAGCCACAATCGCCACACTTACCGGTACGCGGTGTACACTACATTTCAAGCCTTGCCATAGAATTTACGCAATTACCACTGGAATCACGTACAAAAAAACATCTCCGTTTCAAACAGGATTAGGAATAACGCTCCAATAACAGAAATAACGAATAGGAAACCCTGTAGAAAACCTACCTTTATTACTGACGACTTTGGAGTCTGGAGGTCGACCGTGATAACATTGGGTCGGAAATCTGAATCTACTATTTTCTCATGCGCAGAAATGAGGTTACGGACATTGTTACGAGGTAAACCTACCATGGTTACCACTCCAACAACATTGACGCATGATCATGAATTCGATTGTTTTGGTAGCAAACAGGGGCAACTAAGATTTATTTATGATCTCATTGGAGAGGCAATCGCTGTTGTGCACTCTTTCGCACCGTTTTTCATTGGAGCTACGCGAAGTAGAAATGACATTATACCTTTTTTAAACTTCTTGTTGTAACTGATCGGTAGCCTCATGGCTAAAACCCGATTATAGCCCTACTCTAGTTATAGTTATAGGCACAGCACGTACAAAGTTTCTTATTGTGTGACTGCCGAAAGAAAAATGTCTAGTACTAAGTCCCACACGCTAAATAACTTTATTGGTGGAAGGAACAAGACTATCAACGAGGTTAGAGGCGAGATGAGTCCCAGCCAAGATATCGATGATGGTCGATTCCGAGTAATCTTGGATGGCTATCAACGGTGGAGACTTGTTTCATGCGAGCCAGAGTCTTCAGAATCCAACTTAAGCAGTTCGAGGCATCAGTCGAAACTCAATGCCACAACTATGGAACAAACCTTTAGAGAGATATCAAGGGAAAGTGTCTCGCAGCAAAGTTCTTCTGTGTCTCCGGAAAGGAAGTGTGTAGTTCCTAGTCGTGGTGTGAAGCCTCCATCAAGGAAAGGCTCGTCAGCAAGTTCAAAGATTGGTAACAGAGAGCACGTTGTAGGCCTGCACGCAGAAGAAGACCAGAAAGACGCAAAAAGTTCACATCCGAATTCCTCTAGAACGTCAAGTCGCACGAGCTACAAGGGCATATCTGAATACACCAGGGCTAACGTCTTTCCAGGGGTCGGAAACAGTTTTTGGAGGACAAGTTTCAATGACGCTTACAGGAAACCGCAAATTTCGCCGCCTTGGGAGCATGAAAAATTCTACGGTATTAAAACTGACAACTTCATGCAGTGGGCAGAGTCTGATGTTTACAGGCAGCGTTTGATGAAGGCTTGGGATAAATACCTAACGGAAAAGGCGGAGGAGGAAGGTAAATCATGAACTCATAATATTAGAATTGTAATTAAAATCGTTATTGCCATTCCAGGCAGACAACTCTATTATTCTAATGTCATAATAACTTTTATACATTAACTATTTAATACTAACTATTATCAGATCCATGCTCAAAGTACGTAGGCGTCCTTGAAAGATTGTGTTTCACAAATTTCGGATTTTCCCCTCTCACCTATACGGAATAGTATACCCTATTCCCCTTTGCGTCACGTTTTCAAGGCGTTGACTTGGAATAAACCGAATAGAGGCATAACAAATGTAACGGTTATAATCACAGTTTGTACACCTTACTGTTTCTGTACCTTGACTGACCTTGGGGAAGTATTTTGCTTCTACCATTTTTCATTTGTCTGGTGCAGCAATAGGAAAAAATCTTCTTTCTATCGAAACAAATGCAGACTTATCTCATCACGAGTTTATCATGTCAAATGCAGTGGCGGTTTTGAAGGTGCGGGGTCATGCAGTGCAAGGAAGTTCAGACATTATCGTACTGCGGAAGTTCCTAAGACATTTTATTCCTTCCAATGGATACAGTTTAGAGTTTTCAATTACTTCCATGAGATAAATATGGGCAGACAGACATATAATTTTTTCTTAGTATTGAGGCGCGGGGCCCCCTACAGGTGTGGGGCCTCGGGCCATGGCCCTGTCGGCCTCCCCCTAAAACCGCCACTGGTCAAATGTCATAAACCCCAAGACGGCATTAAAATGGATAACGGAACGTTTTGGTCTCCTTCCCCGCTCTATAGGATTGTAATTTACGAACGTCTGCAAGAGATGTTCAAGCTTGAAAAGCAGGGACGTAATGAAGCACCAACTTTCCTTATGGAGGCGTAGAAAAGTTGTTTTGCTTTCAATGGCGGAGGTAAAGTAAGGTCTAATAACTTACCAGGGAACATAGCCTACAGCTATGAGCCTAGTGATAAGAGAAAGCAGTGATAGGTATCTGGACTTGCTGATTAATTTTCTTTAATTCTTTGAGGTAATTTCATAATCTTATGGACTCAGATACTGGTTGTACTAGGTATCCATGTAGTTAAAATGAAAATATCAAATTGATATTGAAATGCAAGTAATTTGCTGACTGAACGTGTATGATGTTTTCCCTAGGTCGAGTATGATACCAATACCATTGTAGTAATTGAGCAGTCTAGGACATAATTTTTCAATTTCATCCGAGGAAGCTTTATATTGCAAGTCATTTTATTATGACATCGGATTTTTGCTCTTAGTGCCTCCTTAGGTCTAATCAGATCGGTAACAAGATTTTCCAGCTGCCCATTTTGGTTCTTTCTTTGCTTTAAAGTATGCCATTCTTTATAGCATTGCCTCTGCGGCGGTTTTGAAAGGAGGGACTACTCAGTTTAGAAGATAATTGATATGACGATCATTATAGTAGAGCCCTGTAAAGTTTATTACTTTTATGTTTTGGGATGTAGATAAAATGAAATGTTTTAAATATAATTAGGGAAGTAAAAAAACCCATTGCCTTTGCTCTTCCAACAAAAACCAGGCTTGTTTGTATTTATTGGGTTTTTTCGATGAACTGAGCGCCCCTATTGCTAATAATTTTTTATTTTCTCTTTCGCCAAAACACCACCCAGTTTCCCATCAGTGGCTCAATATCCATCTGTACTTAGTTTCATGGTTATGCCACTCCGCTTGTGGTTGATTAATATTCTAGAAACACAGTCCTTTTTCGGCCGTGTGATAGTAATCGATATCCAGCTGTATGTAAGGTTAAGTGCAACCTCTCTTAGCCATGTTACTTCATCCTCAAACCACAGCCCCGCCCCATCTTACTGAGTGACGCAGAGACCATTTTACCTTTGGAAGGTTCAGAGGAGAGGCTTCAATGAGAGATCGAACGGATTAACGGAGAAATAAAATGTATGATCCAATAAAGACCGGGATAGTTTTAGTTGGTTTTGTTCTTGTATATTAGCCCTAGCATATTACCTGAAGCATTCTCTAAAATTCTCTGAAGCGCAATGTTTAGTTATTTTAGCATGCTACTTTCATAGATGACTTACATAAGAGACTGGTAATAAATCATGGATTCTGTTTCAAGGCGTTTGACGGGGGTACATGCTTTGCATAACAGTCTATACGGTAAATAGGGAAATGTTGTTTGGTTTGAGCCTAATTTCTTATTTCCAGGTATTGACTGTATGACCTTCCATGTATTGCTTTTCCTTGTTAAATAGAAGAAATAGAAGAAATGTTTAAATTTATCGCTTTTTTGCATGGGTTTGTCAGAAGCGAACTCTGATGGCATGTATTCGAACAATTTTTTAATATATTTTCCAGATAGTTTCAATGCTGCTACTGGACTTAAGTTTATAAATGCAAACTCTAAAATCTATGCATATTTTGCTTTTTTAGTGGTCTTGTTTTGTTAACAAGAATTTTAGCGTGATTTAACTAAGGCATAGTCAATTGTTAATGTACCGACATCTTTTACACTCCTAACTCAGAGCGAAGGGTTTTCATGATATGTACTGAAGGACCAGGGGGTATTCTTAAATACGCTTGTGCTTTATTAAATGGGGGGAAGGGTAACACGAATGATGATGTAAGTAAGTCAAAATACTTGTAGTCGTTCTGGTCAAAAATATCTTTCACCTCTTAGTTAAAACAACTGCCCCTCTCATCAAAGAGATTATGCTAGTTAATATGTGACCCGTTTTACAAGACAGATAGGACGTACATAACCCTGCTGAACGGGTGAGATGAAAATAATCAATTATGTTAAAAAAGCCATTTCATTTCATAGCAGAGAAGAAGTTTTGTCCAGCTGGAAGGTCCTTAAACAAGGGGCAATACCGTTCTGTGCGCAGTATTTAAAAACATTTTTCTTCGGCGTTTTAGGCATCCTCCAAGAGATTAAGCATACTAAAGTCATTCCAGTAAAAAAGGCAGTTATAGAACCAGAAAAGACATCACCACGAAAGAAAAAAAAGCACACTACAAAGAAAGTACCGGAGAATACAAAAGGGCCTGGAAATGAGAAGAATTCGATGACTAAGCAACCACAAACAACAGTAATTGAAGTAAAACCAGCTCCAAATGCAGGTAGTGATAATGACTTTTGGGACTTTTATGACCAGCCATTTAAATAACCACCGACTCATAAACGTCAACGCAAGAAATAATGCAAATACATCACCGATGCACTGGCTTTCAAATTGCACCCATAGACTCGAGGGGAAAACTTCTGTTGTGAAGGAAGTGGAGATCTCAAAACCACCGGGAAAGGAGCCTAACTTGGTAACCAACATTGCAAAAGCAAATCTTGTAGAAGTCGAACTAGTACGAACTAGTGCGAAAGGGAAAATGACAGTGACATTTGGAAGTTTTTCACGCCAAGCACTTCAAATAGCCTGTGACGTACACAATACGAAGTAGTTCGTTCACTCCTATCCATATATAATGTTATATACCCATTTTGAGCGAGTAAAGTTGGTTGTATAGAAAGTATGGGTTACAAAATCATCTGACCAGAGCGTAGTACTCAAAGAAGCAAAACAATGGGCTGTGGACATGTGAAAGCACTGTAGGGGATATCATGATCAGCTCTTCAAATTGCCGTCGACTTGACGATTTATAGTCACACCGTATGCATACACAGTTAAAACACACTCTTAGTCATATGAATGTCATGAACTTGACGTAGAGAGCTTCTTCTGGCCTTTATCTTTTAATTACAGTCTTTGAAACTTACATTCATCTAAAAGAACAACTGTAAACACAAGAAAAGTGTTAGTCGAGCATTTGCCTAGCCGTTTTGTTTTTTGCAGGATCTAATCATTTTGGTACGACGTCAACTAAACTTCGACTCTTACTTTCCTAGGTTAATGCTGTTGTTAGCTTTGCCAGGTACGTAGGCTTACTGGCCAATGTAAAACACTACAGACATTCTTTGCTTCAAGTGGAATGCCGTAAAGGCACGGCTTGTCGTTTCAGTTTATCAGCGAGCTAGCAAATGTCATTTTGAGGATGGTTTAGTGCTCCTTCTAAAAACGTAAAAACCTTTTGAGTGCTCTTCGCCGTGAATTGAAGCCTATGTTGTCGACATTTTATAAAGCTATAACTAATACTTTCTATACAAGATTCAAGACTGTAGCTAATACTTTCAAGACATTGACAGTAATTATGTTGGAAGGGGAAGCGACGAGGATGTTGAATTGAACTTTAGACTTGGCATGACCTCAAGGAGCTGCGTACAGGAGACTAACACCCCGGTATAGCTTTCTATTTGCAAATCATACCTCTGTTTCAATTCAAACACGGAAACCTTGCAAACGTAAAAGATCAAAACATTTAGAGACAAGAAAATACGATCTAAGGTTAAATATTTCATCCCCAAAAGTTCATAGTGACAGGTGTTGATTAAAGTAGAAATAGTATATGGAGTATTGAGGATTTATATAGTGTTTTATAGACTTAGTATAAAAACTATAAATTCATGTACATTGGTAATGGTAGACACCGTGGAACATTAAATACATACTTTATCACGTCGTCTAGGAAATTTTATTCTTCTATGCTTGTTTTCAGTGTTGAAGAATGCAGCGTGCGTTTCTGAACCTTGATTAATGAACAAGCGGGATCTCAGAATGAACATAGAGAATTTCAACCTGACTTAACATTGTACTTACTTTTGGAAGCATCAAAGTATGCATTATGTTATATTTCAAGTACAACATATGTCTGGTTATTACAACCCGTATTCTTCCATCTTCTAACATCCTGAGAAAATTTGAAGGTGAAAAATTAACAAATTATATAACGATTCCGGGTGCGCCTTTTCCATTTTATTGCAAGAGGAGGAATCCAAAATTACAATCGTTTTAAAAATGTACACAAAAAAAATATACAATAGATTTTCCATTGACTATCATGTTACAGCACACACTTACTCAAACTAATGACCTGTCTTCTCTTGTCAACACAAATCTTCAGTATGCTACAAGAAGTGCAAGTATTTAGTTGAAGTCAAAATGTCTTCAGAGGCGAAAGTCACATGCCTATTCAGTCCTACAGTTTTATCATGCTCCTCGGATCTTGAGTGTCTGACTGCTTCTTTTCTTAAAAAATTTTCACTCTTACTAATAATTCAATATAACCCTCTCCCATTTTAAGGAAATTATGAGAGGGTCAGAACACCATATTTGATTATCACTTCCCCTTGTTTGAAGTCCTACTAGGTTGTTGCTTTACGGTGCATTTAGCTTTTCCATCGTTTGACATTCTGTGTACCATGCCTGTATTCTCTAGCTAACCTAATTACCTTTTTCATAACTTATCTTGCTAACCCTGTCTCCAAACACTGATATGATATTCCGTTTGGTTGCATTATTGTTTACTTCCTGGACTACATCATAGACATCAACCTCGGCATCCCGTGGTGTATTTGTTGGGGGCATAGACTTGAATCAGTGCCTTGTTGACATTCCTTCAAAAGAGATGACAATAAGGTGATCTTTGACAGGGTTTAAATCAAGCACGAAACGGACTGCCTCATTAGAATAGATTACGGCTACTTCAGTTTAGTTTTTATGCCCACTGGAAGGTGTTTAATAATCATCAGATCTAAATCTTCCCATTCGACTCCACTTTCAACTCTCAGGTTCCCATTAGCATAGTAGTGGCATAGCGGTAGAGTGTCAGACTGACACCCCTAGGGTCGTGAGTTAGAACCGACCCTGAGCTTGCCTGCCACGATCCCGGAGGTATTTTGCTCTGTCATCTGCTCTCGTGAAACGGGAAACTTTATTTCAAGAGATAGGACAGAGGGGAGATTACATGCATGAATGGCAAGAATAGCAAGCATAAAATAGCATGAAAAGTAAGCATAAAAAAGTAAGCATGAATAGATTATCATCCGAAAAGGAAAAAGTAACCCGTTCCTAAAAGTGGCTTTGGCCTTGATCAGAGTGAATGTAATTTTTAAAAAAATTAAAAAATCTTCTTTGCATCTCCCGCTACACAATATCTAATTACTCCTTGTCGATGAGAATGGTGTATGACACATTCTTCAAAGCATGGTCAGTAACAGCGATCCTCACTCGGCTGGATCTTTGCTCATACCACTACGGATGCTTCTGCCACCCATCTGCCCTTCACCTCAAGCTATTTCGCCACCTGATGGCTTTTAGGTCTGATCACAACCGGTGCTGCCAGTTGGCCGAATTCACGGCCAATTTTCCTCACTTTGGCCATCAGGCACGAAGGCAGGGAGAAAAAGAGTGGGGCCAAAGCTGCACTCCATTCAAATATTCAAAGTATAGAAGAAACAGGGCGTTTAAGGAAGTTTTATTCTGCGTCTGGCGGTTTAGAGGCAATGCTAATTAAATAACAGAATCGAATTACCCACAAAACTTAATAACATATTTTCTTCATGCAATTTTCTTAACACTGATTTTGTAATTTCTCTTCACTAGTAACGAAAATGATTCCATAATTTCAATCTTTTTAAAAAACTCATCAAGAAATTTAAGGTAAAAGACACGTTTAACAATAGGTACAATCACGTTTTCTCTACTTTAAGAGAAGCCTTGTAGGTTTTGACTTATACATTTTCAAGAAATCCTCAAATGCAGGGACATCAAGGTTTACCTTTCAGCATGTAGAAACGTTAGGTCCGAGTCTCGTTTTGTAGTTTAACGTCATCGTTGGAATTTATCTACATTACAAAATCCTCAAAACAAACATTCAACTCGGGCTGAAGCATATCCAGCAGTAGTAGTAACTTGATACAGCATTGCAAGAGCTGGTGCAGAGTACTTGCGGGTTTTCACCACGAATGTACAGTCTTTGTTTTAGTCGACATCATGACAGAATACTCCTTTTTCATGTTCCCTCAGTAATATAAGTCAATAAACTCGACACTCTGCATCAAGATCAACCTTACTTAACCCTTCAGACAGCATTTTTGTTCAAAATATTTTTTACTTCTTGAGTGTTTTCAGTAACATCCTCAATAACAAGGTGGATTCTATGACAAAAGCAACGAATACAAGAGTCATATCTTTTACAAGTTGACTTACCAGATCTGGTAACCTTCCTTGCTCTCCTGACGTAACTCTGCCTCCATGCAAAGCTTGCGACACTATTCCATTCAAACACATTGCAGTATCATCTAAAATTTCTCGCACAAATCCAAGTATCTCTTTATCGGATCGACCTGCTTACTAACATCAAATGTTCTCTTCTCGAACACCCCCCCCCCCCCCCCCCCGCCTCAGGGAATAAAAAACGAACTACAACGCCTTGGACTTCTTTGTTGTTCTTGTCTCCATCACACTCCTTCAAGCATGATCGTTAAAAGTTCTGAATTTTTCACATTAGAAGCATGAACTTTCTAACCATACCTGACATGATTTTAATTATTCTAATTTGGATATCAGATGGCAAGTAGTTTGTGCGCGTGAACTTTTCTTTGCACGGCCTCGAGTTCTGGTTTAATTTGAAAGATACGGTTTTGAATGGTATCCAAAAAGACCATCGGAGAGTCCTTGATTGAAAGAAGAACGCTCGTCATCAGATTTAACCCATCAAATGCATGTTTCCAATTCCTAAAATCACCCCCTATTAACGAAGGTGAACTTGGATTAACTCCAAATACATAATACATCCATAATGTGATCAAGGGGATCCAGTAATTCGAACTACTTAATCAATGACCAATACACTGATACTTTCAACGCTTACTACACTTCAATTTTGACACGTCAACTTTCTGAATTTGTTACAACCAGGAATAAATAAAAATGCAGCTCATATTGGCCAGGCAAATAACACAGGGGGTGCAACCTACACATATTTGTTGTTTTTAATTTTCCAGCCATCGTATCTCATATGAAATTCCTACACGAAGCAGTACTTCCACATTTGATAGAATTGTTTTTAGCGTCTCAGCCAATAATTAATCTATCGAAGAAAAGCTTTGGTGTGAGCCCCCCAAAATTGGTATGAGCCCCCCAAATTGGTGTGAGCCCGAAAGTTTTTATGCTGTTAGAACAAATGTATGAAAAGTCAGAATGCGCTGTGCTTATAAACAGTAACCTTACAAAATGGTTTCGAGTTAAAGTGGGTGTTCGTCAAGGATGCATACTATCTCCGACGCTATTCAACATCTTCTTGCAATTTGTAATGGATAAGTTATCAAGCCTTCAGCCAAATCTAAGTCTAAACCAGAGTCTATCTTCAGACATATGATACGCAGTCGACACAACACTGATTTCACAAGTCTTTGTGGGATGGAAACAAAGGAACTTGACGCTACCTGTAAAAAGTGGGGACTTAATGTTAATACTGATAAAGTTATGATTTCAGGTGATAACAACATCACTATAGGCGGGAATACAGTGAAAAACATTAAAAAATTATATTCCTAGGTTCTTTTGCGCCACAGACCTCTGACGATGTCAAGAGGCGCATAGCCTTGGCTTCAACGGCCTTTGGAAGACTAAAGAAAAACACTTAGAGCCGTAAAGATCTTTCACATGTTATCAAGAAAAGGCTGTACTATGCCCTCGTAGTCCTGATTTGTGTCTACGGATACGAAACCTAGCCCTTAAGAAAGGAGGACGCACAAAGGCTGGCTGTTTTTTGAAAACAACTGCCTGCGGTCCATGGCAGGTAAGACCCTACAAGACAAAACACGAATTGACCACCTAAGAAAAGCACTGGACACAAAACAAACATTCCGAGCATTGTGAGAAGGAGGAGAAAGGGAATCACTTAACTTGAAATTCGAAGTTTTAGTGCCCTTTTTAAGGGTCAAAAGTGATCAGAGGTCACTAACCTAAACTTTGAATAAGAATAAATTGGCTTATACCATAGACAATCCTTTTCTTAAATTACAGCTATGTACTAATAATTTCCGACCTTAGTGGGAAATATTACGTTGTGGAATTTGTGGTGAATACGAGAGGCATATTAGGACCCAGTTAACCCATTCACGCCTCCTAAAAAATAAAATATCGTGTACCTGACGGAAGCTTGGAAATCTAGGTGTACAAAATAAATGAAACGCACTCAATTCAAACTACCATCATTACCAAATCAGAAGTATACTACTATAGAACTACCAAATTGAATGGCGGCCGACAATAAGCTAAAAGAAAAGATTTTGGTCAGCGTTATCGGATAACTTAAATGCTTAACTGCAGGGGCGAATCTCCTGCATTTTTATTCAGTGGAAGGGGGAGAGGGGTCCATATTCATAGAGTCAAGAGGCATGGTATATATAATAATTTTCCTCTCCACGTTATTGGAGGGGGGCAACTGACCCCCTCCCCAACCGACGCCCCCGTTTAAGGGTATACCTCCTCAGGATAAAAATGATTCCTGTATAAGGAGATTTGAATAGAAAAGGGGAAAATCAATGATATTAGACTGTTTAGTTTACTTACATTTCAACTATAGGTTTATCATAAGACACATAAGGTCGATTCCTTCGAAATTGGTCAATCACTGAAACTCAGTGATTCAATCACTGAAACTCAGTGATTCAATCACTGAAATCACTGGAAAGTTGTCACTGAGACAACTTTTTTACACGGATTCTAAGAAAAGGACTTGGGATAATTTTATATTTTAGATTATTATTCATATTTTTTTTTCTTCATGGCTGGAGTTTCATGCATACTAAAGGATACACCTTTAGTACGGGTAAAATACGCAGGAAAAGGGGTCTGTGGTTAAAAAGATCGTTTTAAATGTCTACAAAATCAATTTTAAAACATACTGGATTTTTTGAATTTAAATTAATCGAAATGGGTATCAATTTACGTTTTTTAATTTTTTAATTTGATAGGGTCTCTTGATTAAGTGTCTTACGAGTCATTTTTTTTTTTAATCTTAGTGATAATCCCCAACTGATTCAATGGAAATCTTAACAGATTATGTATAATTTTCTCCAGGAGTATTTCGTAATCCTTTTCGTCACATCGATTATTATTTTATTTTTTTGATGGGAGGATCAGTATATATGATCAACAGCATTGCAGAAAGTGCCACTGTTTTTGTCTGTCATCGGACAGAGTGTCGTTTTTGTCGTTGGAAAAAGTGTCATCATCTGTTTTTCAGTCAAAGGCCAGAATTCCTTCTTCTTCTTTTTTTTTCTGTTTTTTTTTTGTTCTGTTTCATTATCTGTCATTACAATTATTATCTGTCACCATTATTTTATGCTATAAGAAAAGTTTTGTTTTTTATATTTGTTACTGAAAATTGTCGTGGTTTTGTATCTATTATTGAACATAATGTCAGAGTTCATGCATCTTTGAAAATTGTCATCATTTTTGTGTGAAATTGTTTTATGTGTTAGTGTCAACCTTCCCAGGTGTAATTTTCCTTCCATGTTGTTTTCCCTTTCTGCAATCCTCCATGAGTCTAATTTTTAGGAGTTTAATTTTCCGAAGGTATTTTTTCCTGAAACTGTACAGATATTGTCCTTTTTGAGAATCATCTACGGTGAAAAGAAACTTTCCTTGATGTTTTTGTGTGTAGGGGGGGGGGTTACTTCAACAAACACGTCTATTATATGTTAAATTGACGGCATTTTTTATAGTGAGAGACAGAAAAGACGCTTCCTGAATGACAGAAAAACAATGGCACTTGATATAACGGACTAAAAAATTATGACACTTCTACCATGACATATAAAAACAATTTTATTTTGTCCAATGAAAGAAAAAGCATTGACATTCTTTGTACTGGTACTCTTGAAAACGAACAAAAGATGAATGGCATAAAAACAAATGCAAATTATTGGTGCAACAACCTCTTTAGACATCTCAGTTAATGCTAATATAAAATGAATCGCATGATGCTTTTGTAATCTTCCAAATTCCGCAAGCAACTTGTTTTAAATTCAATTTTAATCTTATCATATTCATCAAAAATGATGATTTTGGGATGACACTCTAATGAAATGTAAAATAGTTTCAAAACAGAACATTAATAGAAGTTTCCAAAATTTTGCCAGCCCAATGCTCTTACTGGGAAAAGGACCTCTCATAAATTGCCAGAATGTCCAGCATGTTCTTTTCCAGGGGAAACCCTTGGAAAGCAGTAATAAGAGACAAGCCTTTTATCTTTTTTTGGTCT
>JAAAKL020012721.1:0-12878 GCA_010016065.2 Carybdea cf. marsupialis auct. non (Linnaeus, 1758)
GGTCAACTTTGTTGGCCTTACCAAAAAGGTTAAACTAGGTTTAACAACTTTTTGTGCTACAAAATGTTTTCCGAAAACTAGTTGGAAACCTTCAAAAAGTTTATTAGTCTTTTTTTTGCACTTCTACTGAAAATCAGACTTAAAAAACAACTAGGTGTAGATGATCATCAAAGAATCTTTCAACCCGTATGGATGATGAAGACGTAACAATAGGCACTAATTTGGGCTATTTATCTGTTCCTGAAAAATTACTAACATGTAGCACGCCTATTTTCTTAGGTTACGACAGGTTAACGTTCTGGAGGGGAAGTAGCTTAGAAATGAGGATCAAAGACAACCGAAACATTGAGTGTCAAGAAGCTACTTAACCTTAACATTATCCTTTACTCTATAATCCAAATTGAAAAAGCACCTTAAATATTAATTTATTTATTTACAAAAAAAAACAAAGCTAAAAAACATTACCTAAATTAATACCTTCTGTCAAATCTTAATTTTGTTTCGCCCCAACTGGATTGGTTTATATAACACCAATTTAATTATAATTGGTTAATTGGTTTATTTAATTGGTTTATTTAATAAACCAATTTAATTGGTTTATTTAAAACCAGTTTAATAGACGGTTTTCTCTTTGTAAAATTAACTGTTTTGATGCATCACTAGTCTATTGTAGATAGAGAGGATGCTATGGTTAGTCTAAAGGACCCTTCGTCCAAAAATATGAATGTTGGGTTTTAAAAACACTTTTTTTAACTACCCCCTTCCCCACACAGAAAATCCTGCTCTAATCCTTCCCCTCTTCCCACCTAACGATCGAACCTGAACGTGGCTATGTGTCCTACTAACAGGTCGAAATCTTTGCTTAAATAATTGGTAGATTTTAATGTTTATATGAAAGAATGTAATAATAAAAACGTATGAGCTCAATTTTTTTAAAAACTCGGAATAAAAATCTTCTGAGAAAAACTTCTTCCACACCTTTTATACCAAGCTTTATCGAAACCCGTTCGTCATCTTCATCGTTTTGTCTCTTTCTCTCGCTCCTTCTCTTAAAAAGCTGTTTCTACGGTTATATTATTAATTTTACAAATTTTTTCTTCTCTTATCTTGCAGACAAACAGTTTGAAGAGAATCCTTTAAAGGCAAAAGACGTTCCACTTCGTAAAAAAGACAGTTTAACTCTTCCTTATTTGGAAATTAAAATGGACGGAGGTACAGTTTGTGATTTGAGTGGAAAACCACGTTCTACTAAGGTAATTTACGTGTGTCACCCACCAGGCAAACATGAAATATACAGCATTGAAGAAGTTTCTACTTGTGAGTATGAAGTTGTGGTTCTAACTCCGAGCTTGTGTAAACACCCTTTGTACAAGTAAGACTTTTATTATATTTTTCTTTTACATTATCTTAAATGAAGACTGTGTTTCAACAGAACTTGCGTCAGAGAACATGGAAGTTGCCTTAAGGTCGTATTTTCATTAGCATAGCTTAAAACCTGAAGGCTAAAATTGTTAATTTTAACAAATACACGCGACAAGCGTGAATTATTTCACGGGATTTACTTTGGAATTTTTAATGAGATTCCGGATATGAATCAAGAACATTTCAGGAATTTATTTAATAGAACTAAGAAAAAACTAAAAAAATAAAAATTATATTATGGGAAGAATTCTAAAATTATTTAAATTGTCTGGGAATAGAGATAATAGGGTAAAAACAATTGCTTCGGGTTTTTGTACTGAGTTTCGTCTTTGACATTATCGAAGCAATTGTTGTCTTTTTTGATAAATGAAACTGCAAAAACCATTTTCAGGGTGGGGAACAGGGCAGTCTCAGGGACAAAGGCCCGAAAAAGTGCAAATGACACATTCGGTGAGAAAACGACCTAAATCGTGACTCAGTACAAAACAAATTTTCTAAGCTACGGACTGACTTCGTACAGACTCGGTGTAAACCACAGTTTCGAGATGGAGGGTAGTTTTATTATTTATAATATATTATTAGTATTATTTATATTATATTATATTATAATTATTAGTATTATTTATGTTTTCCTTTTGTGCGCACAGAGGTATCGCCCAGAAGTTTGGTTATCACAAGCGAAACGAGGTTAAGGAGGTGAGTCGAACAAGATAGCGTTTCATTCATAGTCCTTTCTCCATGCTATTAAAATTGCGTAAAATTTATATTTTTTATGTTATTACGATAAGACTGGCCTAGTTATTTGAGCTTTCCAAGTACAAAAATATTCTCCTTCTTTCACATACCCCGATGTTCTTCGTTGGTCAGTATCCGCCTGCGGTTGCCCTAATGTCTTGTACTTCATGCTGTCATTGAACATTCTCGTCATTTGTGTAGCTGTGATGGAAATGAATCTGGTAATAACGTGTCAACGGAACATTGCCCAAGAATAAAGTGCAAGAATGCAATGGTCGTCGTCAGCGAAAGTATTCTACTATTTTTTAAAATAAATGAGGAATTTTGCTGTATGGTGCTCTGGAAAGTGAAAAGAGAGAAAAAAACATTCTCAGTCTTTAAGATTCCCAAATACACGTCTGTTTTGGAATGATCGAGTGTGCAATTAACGGCATCCTTTCGTATACACATGTGTAGTAAAGTGCACACTGGATCTACCTGACGCCCAGTTACCAAAGTCGGCTGTAGATAGTGGAAAATGTAAACCTGAATATTTGTAGACAAATAGGGTGCAATGCATATATCTATACCTCTGAAGATTCTACTGTATTATGCACTGATTGACCCATACGATACGTGACGACCATGAGTGAAAGTGGGTCTTTGAAATGAGTAGCCTTTAAGCTGCTCTTTCAGGCAGAATCGGAACCGGCACAGTAAGACGGAGACTTGGGGTACCTCAAACCGTTTTAGACGTCATTTAAACGAAAAGGCTTTTACGTTTTGAGCATGTAAGTCAACTCAGTGACAACATCTTTGTGAAAATGATGCATAAGAAGGAACTTTATAAAAGGAGACCAAAATATAGAACCCAAAAACTCTGACCTGAATTAGTGAAATGGAATGAAGAACTCCCATTATTCACTGCGAAAACGTGCCCTTGGCGGAAATTCACGGAGACGTTGTGCCGCCAAAATGAGGCACGTCTGCTTTGAGTGTGCAACTAAGTAAGGAAATCAACAGAATGACAGTAATAGGACAGGACTCGAACGTGAACCTCATGGTGTTTACCGGAATGTTACCCCACTACGTATAACAAGCTTCGTTCCTGTAGTTGGCACAACATTTTACAATAAAGTGGGATGTAGATATTCTCATCGTGATCCTCATAAATGATTTTGTAGTTCTATGTTTGCATACACAATATATCCGGAATAAAATTGGAATAATGTCTTCTACGGCTTGACAATTAAAGGGAAGTAGTTGCGAATCTCAAACAAAATGGTGACCCAAAGGGGTAGAGCATGCACTTAGTGCTGCTTTTAAAAGCTGCAAGTGGAAGAGAACACTCTTGCCTTTCCAACTAGACTAAACCGGTCATCATTCTACTACTAGTAAGTGTAAAAATTTGAAGTGTGAAAAACTTGTAGAAAATGGACCGGTTTCTTGACAGCAGCTGCCATGATATGGTTTAGTCCGTCGTTTCGGTAAAACATGACAAGAGTGACTGATGAAACTATATAATGAGGCTCGTTGACACATGTACTTCTTAACAAATGGTCTGTTTTGATTTCTTTCCAAAGGAGCAAAAAGAGGAGACTACCAGCTGGTCTGAAAAATATCAACTCGTGCTGCAAATAGCACGAAAAGTTCAGGTTAGTCACTTACATCAAATGCTAATTTTATAACTATTCCGACTATTGCCTATCAAAAGTACTTGATACGATCAATCACTGTTCGACAGAATACTATTTTGTAAGTGGTAATTCAATCAGAGATGTCATTCGTCTTTGTATGGAGGATTTTACTCCGTGAATTTGGACTGGTCAGCATTCTCCGACTCAGTGGAAGTATTTCATTAAGGATGTTACGTGATGACGAGTCTCTTGTATGGTGCATTATGTCTAGATCAGTGGAGTGTTTCCTTTATGGTGGAATATTCTGTTTGCCTCAGATACTTGCTTAAGGCCAACATCTCTGGTCTGTTTTTGTGAATTAGGATTCCTAGTTTGTACTTAGTGTTTTGGTGGATGTAGTTTTTTCCTTTGTAGGAGTTAGTAGTAATAATCAAGTTTTCTTTTCGGGATTGTGAATTTCCGTCTAGCTTTTGCGTTTGGTTGAAATGCACCCTTATTGGTGAAGAAACGTGTTTTTGATGGAGCGTGCACATCGTGGTGGGGCGTATCTACCTTGATGGAAGCTCTCTCTTTTGGTTTAACGTATCTGGAATGGTTGACTACATCAGGCTTCATAGAACTCAAGTGCCTACATAGAAGCCTTACAGTGCTTTACCAGAATCTTTGGATTTGTTGTTTTCATTAAGATAAGTGTCTTCTTTGAATTCTCTTACAGAATACACTTGGAGGCCTTGCCGACTCTTTGGAAAAATGTGAAAGGTGCAGGTCCCGATTTTTATATTCTCAGTTGATTATTCTGGTGATGTTATTTATTAATTTGTGAGGTAAATGAAGTAGCCATGGTAACTCTAGACCTTGAATCTCACATATTCTTCGCTCTCCCGCCGCAATAGCCTTTGTTGTATGTTCTCCAAATTTTCTGCAATTCTTCATATTCCTTTTTCTGATGTACACACTCTGACGTGGACACATGTACGAACTTTGCTCCGCTCTGCTGATGTTTACACGTGTATTTTGCACTTCTCTGTCTCGATGTTGTTCTTTTCACGTGATCTTTATATCTGCTAGGTTTTTCACGTCACCGTAGTTACTTATTTTCTGTTGGCGGGTTCTCTACTTATTTGACTAACTTTAAGGCTGCCTAAGAGACTTTTACATGGATATTAGGCCTTAGAATATTGTTGTTGACTTTATGCCTGTATACTTGTATACCTGTATACCTGTATGCCTGTATTCTTGTATACCTGTATTCTTGTATACCTGTATACATTTATACCTGTATACTTGTATACCTGTATACTTATATACCTGTATACTTGAATACTGGTATACTTGTATACCTGTATACTTGTATACTTTGTGCCTGTATACGTGGTGATTCGCCGACCTTAACCAAGGAATTTTATGGATAGTCCACTGATATTCTTGACTTTCTCTGCCTAATACAAGTGTATTTGTTACAAGGCCTCACGCTTTTCCTAGTCTGATGTTAAGCATTTTCAGCATGAATATTCCATTCTTCATTAAACAAGGGAATAAAATGTTTGAAATACTATTTCTATAGTTTTTACCTCTGCTCATTTCTGTGTTAGTCATTATCTTGATATCCATGATTTATTTGTTGTACCTGTATTTATTTACCCTAGCTTGTTCTTGTGGCAACACGAGGAAGCTTCCAAGAAATTGTACACAGGAATGTGCATCGGTTTTGTTTTGTCTCTGTTACTCTCAACAAGGATATTTTTCCTCTTACTGGGTAAGAAACATCTGCTATTTGAAGAGACGTTTGCTCTGGTAGTTAACACTGACATTTAGATAGATAATTGAAGCCAATAGTCGTAAAAATCCGTTGTTAATAGAAATTATCAAAAAAATTAGTTTAATTATCTGATCTGAAGGGCTGCGCATTGCGAAAATAATTCAAAATCTGAGCTATTGTAGGTTATATACAAGTAACCATGGTTTAGTTGTTTAGCCGTGGACCAATTCTGGAAATACGAGTATATTAGATGAGGATTAAGGGACTTTTACCCTACAAATGGCATCCATAGTAACATCCTTAGAAGCAGTTGGCACATGTATGCCGCCAATCAGGTTTTAAAACCACAAAGTCAAACGTACCGTTAATGCTCGATCAAGCGCCCCCTCTCGAATAGCCCTAATTTAACAACTTCCGAGAACCCCTTCAGCTGTTTATCTAACGCGGAAAATGTAACTGATTTTGATATCAAAGTGGCAATGAACGTATAACTCATTTTAGACGAGGATAACAAAGAAGATGACGATGTAGACATTGAAATATAAACATTATATTTGTTTTATACAGCATTTGATTAGTTCAAAAAGTTCTTCTACTGCGCTTAAGTTTACTTTTTAATAAGCACCCCCTGTAAATCGAGCATTTACGGTAAGTGACACCTACTCTGTATACACCGGATCATCACGCACCAAAGAATTTGGCTTCAAAAATTTCGAGACTTGTTAAGATAACACACTTGTAATTGACACTACGAGATTCATAGTATAAATTATCTATTACTCGTTTGCCACGAAATATTCAATTACCTAAATTTCTATTTACATCTTGCACTTTCTGCTAAAATGTACGAATATTTCAAAATTTTAAGTAAACAGCAAAAGTTCAACGCACCTGGTAATCTTGGTTATTTGGCTTCAAAACAGGGAACCACAAACACAAGGAGTTGCGTTTTCTTTTTTATTTGCTAGACTCTAGATTTTCAGTCATTATGACGGGGAAAGTCGTTAAGTGGTCCACACATTATTACTAGCGATAATATTGGTGATATATCATTGACCAACTTTTACTTCCCATCCAGACGATTCAATATTATTGACAAAATTACTTGCGATATTGACGACATTTGCATAAAACATCTCAGATGGAGGGGCAGATTATTCTTAGCCTGAAGAGAAATGAACTTAACAAGAAACAGAGGCTGACTAAATTGGCCAAAAGCTCGAATAATATTGTAAAGTTACGTTTTAAATAGGTCTTACTTCGCCCTCGTTTCCACGCAATTGAGAAGAACAAGATGCTTGTTGGCACATCTTTAGTTTGTTGTTATACTCGTGGATTACATGAAGTTATATTGGAGAAAAGTGTATGACTAAGTTCTGTGTATTCCGTTTTCGTTCGTCTCACGCAAAACACGTTTAATGAGGAAGTCACCACGGTATGTCACAATATGGTTAATACATCAACGGAATCTACTAATTTTCATATTGTCAATGTGTTCTAAAATACTTCGATTGCTGCATCCCACAGACATCAATTCTTTTGCCAGTATTCAGTATTGACAATGAAATTGTTAATGATATTGCGTGATTGGTGAGCGCTTTAGGCGTTTCTTGAGTGTATTCCAGTTTGCTCATATTTGCCAAAGATTGTGATTTCCTTATAGATATATCGTTTTCAAACCTTTACCGTCTTGTTACCGCAAAGCTTTGTGTGTGACCGCTACTCAATACCTTTCACCAGTATTAGTTTGCGTCGTTTAAAACTGGTTCAAGCTTCGAACTGACTAGTCAAGCTGCGAACTGACTGGGCAAGCTTCGATATGACTGGGCAAGCTTCGATATGACTGGTCAAGCTTCGAACTGACTGGTCAGAGGCAAAAAGTGTCCCTGGATGTTTTGGCGCTTCATGAATACAAACACTGTTCTGTTTATACGTTCACGAAAGTTTGCATAGAGCATACGAGTACCATGGCGACTTTTTGTTTTCATTTGAGTAGCGATAATGGGGCAAAGCATCATGATTGGTGATATAGCTACCACCCACTGATCTCTAAAAAAGACTGGATCGAGCTTCCCATTGTTTCCAACTACGAAAAAGTGTAGTCGCGAGTACTGGCCCCCATTAGTTAAAATAGCGCGGGAAAGTCCGCCATGTTGCGTCACTTTGTTTACAAGCTTTGTGTGGTGGGGACTGAAATGGCGTCCAACGACTGACCTCACTTTGAGGTGGAAGGTGCTCGATCGAGTGTTTTTTAGAGATCAGTGCTACCACCGTGCAGTGCCCATGCTACATGCTCATATATACTTTTTCGAAGGGCAAAAACGCAATTTTATTATAACCCAAGGGAACATGTCAGAACAAACATTTTTATAGTTACGCGAGAAAGCGTTTTTGTATTCCCATTGGAACAAAAATTCATTCCCGGCTGTTTGCCGCTCTCTCACCATAATATCACAGCTGTTTTATTTCTAATGAACAATTTCTATAATTCCATATTATTTAATGAACAGGCATGAAAGTTTTTGGCTGGAAGCTTTTGAAAAGCAATTTCACGTTTCACAGAAGAGGGGTTTTTAGTTAGTTTATTACAGATCATAGATTTTTGACGCTCTTTATTTCTACTAATGTGTGCCCGAATAGTTGGGTTGTTAATCAAAACCTAAATGCGCCTAGCGTATAATTTTGATAATTGGCAGCTGAAATGAAAGAGTGCATTGTAGCTATACATTGGCGTTGAAAGTCATATTTTTAAAATAGTAACCACTGCATGTAATTCAGTTCTTGGATTTCTGTTGCCATATTATTTTGCTGCTAATTCAATGCCTAATTAGGTATCACCTTGTTTAAGTGTCGTGAAGAACATTTTTGTCCTCGTCATGTTTTGTTGCCTTATTAAAGTTTTCATGGCAATTTGTTCATCTTTATTATGTCCAGGTTTAGGTTTGGGCTGTAAAATGTTTCTTGTGACACCTATATACAATCGCTTTCCAAAGGTACGATTTTCTATCGTTTGTTAAGCTCTGTTTTGATATTATACCAGTGGAGCAGAAATTTTTAGGCCTAAGTTTGTTCAAAAGCAAACACCGGCCAGGTAGTTTTGTGTTGACATACTTTTGTGTTGACATACTTTTGTGTTTGTCATTAGATCTCTTGTCATAAAGCAAGCGTTTCTATCTTAACAATTTTACACCAAATATCTGAGAGAGCTTTCATAGTTTGTGCCTGTACTGTGTAAAGTAATCAGTGCAGGGAACTGGTAGTCTCAATTCTCTTCGGGCTCACTTTATTCCTAGCAAAAGAACGTCCCATGGAGAGGAGAGATCCAAGTCCAAAAAGGATTCCCCCCATTCAGTATTGACAACATAGTGTACGTGGATAGAACTTTTAATTGAGACTCCTCGTACCCTTACGCCAAAATCATATGAACAAGGGAGAATCACAGCTTTTGTGCACAAGCAGTGAAAACATATTACATGTCAGGATGTTGAAAAACGTCAAACACCTTTGTTCCCACCGTGAGGTAGTAAATATACATACTGAAGAACGACAAATCTTGAAGATGTACATGAACTGGGACACTCGTTTGAAATGGGGATAAGGCTTTGTAAAATTATATTTTGTATTTTATACTTTGTATTTGGAAATATAATTGGTGAAGTTTAGATAGACTTTGTATGGATGGGGATTGGGAGAGATAAGGGGTAAATGGAATAGCAATGGTCACCCCTTATATTGTTGACCATTCCGTTGTCCACCACTTTACATTCAAAAGCAGGTTCACAGTAAACAATATTCTGGTGGGTGAATACTTGGTACCAACCGATACATTTGCTACTGCCTTAGAATGCTATCAACTTTATCCAGCTCCTCCGTAGCAGTGTCACCTGTGAAGCTGATATATGGGGGGCTTTTATTGCGTTCGCTCTCTGCTTTCTTCTATTTGAAAGTCACATTGATTTGAGGTCCATCTTTCAGTCTTAAGAAGTGCCCAAGTGGGAAGCTATTATTGAGAAGAAAGTGTTTAAAATGATAAGCATGCTGGAGGACTAAAAAATGTCACCAACGAGATTTTAATGTTGCGTAGCGGTGGATGTTGCAAGATTTGGAATCCATTGGTAACATATTTTCTATTTCCCTAACAACTTTGAAAACTAAGAAATCTTACAGCTAATCTAATGCCACTCTGCAGGCCCTAAGCTGAGGGGGGAGGGCACGAGAACATTGCCTCCCCAATGGTTAGGTTTGTAGGGGGCATTGCCCACTTGAGGGAAAATCCGAGCGAGTATTTCTCTCAAAGTCAGTGTCCGGTTGTTACTCGACTTCTGGTAATCGCTTTTAAATCGACTCTGTATTCGATTACAGGTTTGTTTTTCTATTAATCGCCTCTTGCGTAATAGAAGTTAGTACAAAATGCAGAATCATTGCTGCGCCCCCTGCAGTATGCTGCCAGCTATGGTGCTGCCACTCCGATCATCAATTGTTAGGAGAGCACATACGTTAATAAGAACGTATTTTTATAGTAAAAGTAGCCTTCCACATTTTTCTGTACCCTCACACTAACACGGAAGTGGCTACTGCTTCCTCATTCAGGTGAAGCGTCGCTATGATGATATTGACAGACTATGGAATGAACTGCCAACACATTTGGACTTAGAGGCGCAACGATCAGAGGCTCCAGTGAATAAACAAGAAGAACAAGTGAAAATGATTGATGCAAATGAGGTGAAGAGATAAGACTTCTAAAATTTATTTTTGTTTTAGTTACTTCGTAAGTTGTGTAAGTACAAATGATCCATTATCATTGGCGCGTCTGCGGGACTCTTCCGAAGATATTATTAGTTAACAAGACATCTCCTATAATGATAAATAAAAGTTACTGTAGTATTTGTTTGCCATTATGGCAGGACTGTGAGTACGAGAGGGGCGGTTTTTCGGAAATTGCCTGAAACGATGATATTGGTAAGAATGTTGACACGCATGGTTTGTGCATATTCCGGTTTTGCCCGATAGTTAGGAGCCCATTTAGTGTACCATGAAACAATGCCTTTGGAGCTCGTTCGTCTAAAACCGGCGTCCCCTTGAAGAACCAGACAGTCCAACAAGTGCCGTTTTGCACCAGTGAACCGTCAGAAATTAAGTCACATAAATTTCTTGTGTTAAGTGGCTCTTTGAATCGATGGTATAAGCACTCCCGTTGAATCAGTGGAGTAAGACCTCCCGTTAAATCGATGGAGGAAGCGCTCCCATTGAAACGGTAGAGTAATCGCTCCCGTTGAATCGATGGCGTAAGCGCTCCCGTTGAATTGGTGGAGTAAGAGCTCCCGTTGAATCGATGGAGGAAGCGCTCCCATTGAAACGGTAGAGTAAGCGCTCCCGTTGAATCGATGGCGTAAGAGTTCCCGTTGAATCAGTGGAGTAAGAGCTCCCATTGAAACGGTAGAGTAAGCGCTCCCGTTGAATCGATGGAGTAAGCGGCCCCCTTGAGTCAGTGTTAGTGGAGTAAATACTCTGTGAGTATATACACCATTAAATAAGTTATTGTTAATTTTTACTGTTAGTAGAGATCAAATTATCAGTAGACATTTATTTTGCCGTCATCATATAATTTTTTCTTCGATTCTCTGTTATGTTATGAAGTTGTTACTAGGTGACTTTTTTCATTTTGACATCGTGCTTTGCACGAAGGAGACTGTTGAGAGTGGGACAGAATTCGTTATTAATGTTAAAATATACGTCCGATATTTAAGGTCAACTAAATAGTGTACGATACAACTAATCTTAACTAGTCGGTAACATATCTGTAACACTAATAGTGTTAGGTTTTCCTATATTGTCACATGTTTGTTCCTGTGTAGCCACATGTTGTTGTTTAACGCTTCCTCTCCTCTAGCAATTGTCAATCCTTAGAGGTTTTTGCCGGGGTAACTCACGACTTAAATCTGTGTCCGTACTATTTTTTTATGTATGACATCCTATATAATTTGCCTTCATAGCAGACATCAAGACCGAGTTCGAGGGCAGAAAGCCTAGGTGATGACGGAGGAAAAGGAAAATCTGACATGTCTTGGGAGTCAATTGTATTTTGTGACCGATTTCAGTTACCAGCTACCGAGTTTCCCTTGGCAGGTATTATATTTACTCTTTGTACTGTTCAATGACCGCCTAACGATTACAGACACCATATACCATATCTCAATTATTTGCAACGTTTTTCTTCCGCAAGAACTCCTTTAAGGTAAGAAGTATAACTTGCAGACCCATTTGGAAGTTGTGGCCTCATATGCTGTATATTTGCACGAGTTATACAAATTGACGAATTGTTCGAAAATTCATTTCGCCGATAAAACCTACTTTTTTACTGCTTCTGTTTATTCAATCCGGAAATCACATTCAAAAATAGCAGAAAGTAGCATTTACTCTACGTGATTATTAATAGGTTACGGGCCCATCAATACAATTTTGGGACCCCTGAGTGGTTCATGGATCCTACCTTATGGACCAATGCTATAGCATGCCATTGGATTTCAGGCAATTTATTTTTCGTGGAGCGATAGAGGAATAATGGGGTATTGCTAATGCTTTGATGTGAAAATAGAGTAAGAAAAAGGAATGTTTCAGTAAAAGATAAAAGTTATCACTTTAACGAAGGATAACATTGACAGTAGATAGACACGTCCGGAACAGTCTTGACAGCCCAAGACCTTGAGATAAATACAGGTATAGATGCACGCTCACATTTTGATGCGGTCATCTCGGAGACTTACCTGTTATAAGTCACGAACAGTATTATCGTGTATTTTAAATTGTTTTTATTTGCTCCAGAGTTAGGTGGTCTGTATAGTATGACATTGAGATTTGTATGAGAAAGTGTGTGACCAGCTGTCTTGATAGAATCTTTAGTGCTCAGCATCCCCCTTGAATCTGTAAGCCGTATGTACCAAACGCAATATTCAATATTCAAGCGGTTTCTTATTGATGTCAACGTCATAGAAAGCAGCATCACGTGTGAAATGGAGGTGTAGTTGTATCAACGGGCTACCAAAGACCATGATAGTCATGATAAACATTTCCGACTAAGGCATTAACACGTTAAAGAACCTATGATGGTAGCGAGTGGTATGACGGCGCAAAACGGAGAGGCCGCTTGTGGCAGCTGCATGTCTGCCCATACGAGAAAGTAGATGAGATAATAATAAAGGCAAATCATGTAAAAATGTTGGTTTTTAAGGGGCCTAGTAAATGGGCCTAGTATAGAAGGGTCCCTTTATAACTTTCTTTTTAGTTGGCGTGTGCGAAATATATTTTTGTACCCAGATAAAGGCCCATAACATATCACCAAGGTGTTC
>JAAAKL020012722.1:0-12877 GCA_010016065.2 Carybdea cf. marsupialis auct. non (Linnaeus, 1758)
TCAAACTAGAAACGTTGTACAATTCGCAATATAATATGCCTAGTATTTGCAAGTGTTTGACTTTATTCAGTTGATATATTTTGATAAAAATAGATTGAATTTTCATTAAAAAAATTTATTATTATCGAATCTTAAAAAATGGGTAGGGCCTCTCACGTATCAGACTAAGTGTAACTGTGACAAACAGAGTAGATCTTATACTTAGATATGTCTAAGGTCAATTTCGCTATACACTTAAATTAAAACATAGTATATCATGATGCCAACGTTTTCACGCGTTGTTTAATGAAGGAGTATAGCAACTCGGTTGCTGGCCACGCTCCCTCTCCTCACGGAATTTAAAACCAATAAAATACCCCAGGCAGGCGCTGCCTCAGCAACATCTTCTATTTTCTGAGTGACCGACCCTAAAACTCCTACAAAACGATGTCTCACTATTTTCACCCTTTGCCCACTCCTCCTCCCTTCTCCACTAAGACCTCATCTTATGATTGTCCTGGCAAAATCCTGGAAATCTGCACAACCCTGAAAATGGTATATTTATCTATGATGTAACCAGTTGATTATGCAAGACTTTAAACTTTCTATGTTGAAATTACTTGTTGTTTCAGAGGTAGCGAAATGAACATGGTGAACAGTGTCAACAAAGGATAACTCACATTTTCTTTTTTGGATGCCTTGCACCGATAATACACATTTTATATTTAAAGTCGGGAAATGTGACCAAAAGACGCAAAATACGTAAAACAAAAGATAAAGCCCTCCGAATCGGTGAAATAAAGTTTATCCGGAGGGAGAGGAAATATTGTGGTAGTTACGAGAGTCGTGTTGACTTAATATTAAAACTTGTTTCTCAAAACTTGTCGTAAATAGACAGACATAGTAAGCCGACAGCTTTATCTTTCCTCTGATATCTTATCAGCGATTTGCAGCATCGTTTTCAAACTTCAATATTTTTTTTTAAACTTAAGCAGGATTATTACTTAAAATTTTTTTAAAAAAAGAAATATGCTAATGATGATGTCAAAATCATCCTTTAGAAGATTCACCTGCACACAAAAATAAATTGTCAACTTGGAATAAACCTGTTCTCCTAGTACAAATCAGCTAATATGTAAAACAGCTTTTTACATTCAATTATACATGATCGTTTCAGACAAAACAGATTAAGCATAATTTACTTTTTGCAAGGAAACGCTTTTCAACATAGCAAAAACCAATTATGTCGTACTTGGACAATCCCCAGTTTCCACAATGATAATGCCACTGCCCTAGGTATCTTCGTACTGTATGATAATGTTGTCATACAGATGCAGAGAGCAGCTACATGTGTTATAGAAGTTTTAACTCTTAAAAGCATTGCTAACAACGTCGTCAGATAAATCTTTCACAGATCAAGAAACCATGGTAGTATTCTGGAAGATGGTAAGTATGAATCCGATACAGTAAAGAAGAAAACGAGAGAAAAGAACATCATCATACAAAGAACTTCTCAGAAACTGTTTGCGTTTTTAAGGCGAAGTTAGAAAAAAGTTAGTTGGGCTAGATACTACACAAACTAAAAGAGAACGCAAGCCAAACGTTATTAAACAGAAAAACAGACTCCACACATTAGTAAAGGACATGCAGCAACACAGAGCCTGTTCTATTAAGAGGAAATCTCAGCTTGTAGTAATCAAAACAGGGAGTGCAAACGTACAGTATGGGATGTTTCAACCCCCTGACCCCTAACACTTCCACTCTAACTATTCCAAGACCTTCTTCTATTTGAGGTAATATGACGGGGTGTCCCCTTGCGCACTTTTGTCACACATTTAGGGCTAGTCTAGGAGAAAATTTAGTTGCATTTGCTTGAAAGTGTTGTAGTAACTTATATCCTGATCTGTAGATAGATGCAGACCTATTCTTTCCTGTAGACAAGACGGAGTAAAACAATCTATGTATTTTTAGGCACAAAACAATTTGGTTGCCATTTGTTTAAATCTCCAGCACGAGACAGTGTGATGACTTCCTGTACGTTGCATTGCTTACATTCAGCCAATAAAATTTTACTAGTTTCTAGGAATAATCTCCTCACGTGCTTTCCAAGGCAGAAAAAGGAAAAGTTCATGTTTTCTGTTAATGACTGGATGAAATTGTTTATCTTTAAAATTATTGAGAAATAGTTGCAGATATTGAGTCATCTTCCAGTATAAATCCAGAAAATTTTAATGTCAGTATTATGAGCGCAATCTACTCTGAATGTATATCAGTAGAAAGCCTATCCAAAATCTCTTCTGGTAGAAAGTTTGAAGATCTCACCTTTAATTTGAAGGATTTAACAGTTGAAAAGCTGCTTCGTTTTGCGACGCTTTTATCTTTTATTGTTTACATCGCTCGCACGCTCGCTCGCTCATTGTTTTGTCTAACCTGTTGCAGTCGTTAGTTAATACAACCTCACAAAGTAAAAATAGGAGAAAATAGCATGGAACGTGCGCTCAATACAACTTATTAAAAATTAAATTTTGTCGCAGTTTAATAAATTTGGAGTCAAAGGCGTGAAAGAGCTATCCAATCAAAATGCTTAAATGATAAGAATTTCAAACTGTTAACTCCTGATAACTATATAAATATAGATATATATATACCAACTAGTATTGATGCCGTTGCTAGAGTGCTCAATACAACAAAGTAGAGCCTAATACTACAAAGCAGTGGTAAAAAGGAAAAGCTAAATACCGCAGTTACCTTTGGTTCTGGGCGGTCTGAGGAACGTCAGTAGGCAGGACGTGAAACCTAAGGTAACTGTGGAGTTTAGCTTTTCCATTTTACCACTGCTTTGTAGTACATATATATACACCAAGGGGTTTCACATCAAATCCACTGCTAAAGACATAAACCAAACCAAATAAAGCAGACATATTTCGACGTTTCACGTAATGCTTTTTCATTCCATCGTGCAATGGTAAAGTCGACAATCCGGCAAGTCGATCCGGAATTTCCACCACCACCAGCAACCTAATTTTTCGTATCGCTACTACATTTATGTATATATATATAGATATATATATACATATATATATACATATATATATATATATGCTTTGAAAGTCCATGTACATAACCGCATATATGACAGCTACCGTACACATTCCATCTTGTTGACGCAAAGCGTGTTTAAAGAAAGTGAAAGTTAAAAGTCGGCTAACTCAAAAATACATCCATTCTACTATATAAAATCGAATTGGAAGCAAATGCTATTGGCTCTATAAACATTTTAAAACTCTAGTTATTAACCATTAGTTATACAACACGCACGTCCTTGAATTAATCCTTGCATGCTTTGGACTTTGGTTATTCCAAAATGACAGAATCTTAATAAATTCAAAGAAGGATGGAAAATGTAATCTGGGATGAGGAAGTGACTATATTCACACATATTTGACTGTTGTGTGCTAACTATGACAACTTCGCCATTTTTCAATCTCAACTTTGCAAACAAAATACTGGTGACTCTGACTTAACTAAAAATTTGCAAGCAACTAAGTATAAAGACAGAGTTACACATGCTGGGGCAGTAAATAAGCTTAACACAACTATCAGAATTGCTGCCATTTTCGGCATCATGAACTTGATTCTAAGAATAGACGTATATCAATGAACAGCTGGCTCCATTTAGCTTCTGCATCTAACTCCTCAATCTCTTTCTGCTTTATAACTTTGAGTCTCTTCATACTTGACTCAAAAAAAAGCAATATACAGGAAGTAAACACATGAAAATCTTTGTAATATTCACTTTACAATTTTAGATAGTTTGCAGGCCAGCTTTTATCATTGCACGTTCTCCTGAAGGCCTAATATATAATCACAATAACTTTTCTATCCAACATTTAGGTATCAAGACGAAAGAGAGTGGCACTTTGGACCTTTCGTAATAACACGCGTAAAAAATCTGCTTGATTAACTCCACTTTAAGAAAGCGTTTAAAATTTCTTTATCAAAGAACTTATTGTCACCAAATGCCTTGCCAGATTATAAGCTGATGATATCGAGACAAGCAGGTATCTCTGAACAAGACCCTCTGCAGGGACATATGGACACTTAAGAGATGCCAACAACCACTTATGAGCAAGGGCGATGAATCAGACACTTTCTGCACCTGACCCCCTAAATGATCTAGTATGCAGTTGCAGGGAGAACTGCTGTAACGAGAACTGCATATATCTTGTTAGTAAGGGGTTATGCATTGAAGTATGGTCACGTAAAACTTAAAGTTCAAGAGAAGGTCTCCTCTGCTCAAAATCTTTCCTGAGTTGTCGATCTTCTAAATATGAGTTTTTCGCTATCTAGAGAAGATCATGTAAGTGAATTCATTTTCTTTCTTGCTGTATTCTATCCTTTCCTTTATCCATAACATTACACCTTATTCCACTTTACCGTTCGTTGACTTGCGCAATCATTTGAAAAAAGGACGTTACTCTCATTATGAGGAAAATAATACTGTCTCACTCTCAAATATTCTACGAAGCCCATTGGTCACCTCAAGCTACTAATCGACCGACTCACTAAAAGTCCGTTTTACTTTACCGTCATCAGACATGCTGGATTCATTATTGTTTCAATCCACTGCTTTGAAAGACTAATCGATAGTAAGCATATTACAGACATTATATTGCAAACATGTTCAGACAGAGTTGAGTTGCCCCGCACTGTTCATTTAAATTAGTGCTCTCAAGATTATCATCAAAAATGTGTTTAGATGCCATCATCAAGTGTGTAGAAAAAACCAGTTATGTAAGATGTTAAAAACTGCAAATGTGCTATAATTTATATTTGTGACTACTGCCAGCACTGCTACAGTTGAAAAAACCCTTTCCTTTTCACGATGTGTATGAACGTGGATGCAATCAACTATGGCATTGTACTAGTTGAAAGTATTAAACATTTGTATGAACAGAAAAGCTTGACTAGTGAAAAATTAAAAAGGAATTTGCAGCAGACGTTTAATGCTATCACAATCATTTACACTTGGGTGGTATTAAGTCATTTACGTTTTGGCAATTCTATAAATATTTAGTCATAGTACCAGGTGTTGCGCGGATTATCAATGAGCCCAACCTGAATTCAGACCTAAGTCATTTCTGTTACACACAAAACTTATAAATTGGTCCGTTACTAATGTTTGTTCTGATCCCTTCTACTCCACAATTTATTGGGGTAATCAGTAAACTATGATTTTACTTTTTTGCATAGGAGTCTTCCTTATGGCCACAATGGTCATTTCATATATATATATAATATAATATAATTTTTTATATTTTAAACGACCTCAGTTGCCCAACCTTTTTAGGTAATGGTGACCAACGTTTTCTTTATAACATTTTGTGCTCGGAGGTCTCCCTCTGGATAAAACATAGTTTTCAGGATGTTTGGTAATAAGTAAGTCCTAACTTCCGCTTCCGGTAGGCTAGTTTGTTCTCTTATGACGCTAGAGTCTACCCAGAGTAATAAGAAAACTTTATACCAATTTGGAGCAGATCAGTTCAGCCGTTTGGTCATGCATAGAGGTATGACATATAAAGACACAAACACACTGTTTGTTCTGGTTTCGGTATTGAAAATTGAGCACCCCCTAAAAACTTTCCCGACCAACAAAAGAACTGCATGTAAATTATGAAGCACATTGGTTCCATCGTTTGGCGATGCATAGAGGGCATACACAAACACAGACAGTGAATGTTATATACTGGAGATAGATAGAGTGAAGTATCATGGACATTGTCCCGAACACTGATTTCTATCTGTTGTTTTCAAAAAGCTATTATTAAGTTATAATCTGAAGTAGATCTGTGGGCGACGGAATGACTTGGAAAATAGAAGGGAGGTTCTGAGATCTAATGACTGTAGGAAGTGACTTACTACCTTGGTGAGGGGCGTAAAATTTCTTCTTCGTCGCCTCCCAACTAACATGGATACCATGGCCTGTTTCGTATACCAAATATATTTTATCAAAACATCATGTTTTAGTTTAAGATAAGTATAAAGCTGCGTTCACATGGGTACATGGTTTGCTCTGTAGATCATAATCCACGTGGATTGATGCAGATTTCGATCCGATTACGAATACGAAATCAGATTACGAAAGCTCGGATTCATCCCAAGGATTTACGATTACGATAGTAGGTTTAAGCCAATAGAAGCGCTAGAACTAGTTAAATGTAACAGCTGTGTTGGCAACAAGTACTAGCATTGTTGCCGAACTAATCATCAAAGAAGCAAGAAAACATCCATGTAAGTGTCAGTGTGCAACTTGTAGCCACAGAATTATGAAAATAGTGGGAAATCGGGGTATTCAAGGATGAAAATACCTTCCAGAAATATGAAGACTAATACTCTATCCGCATAAGCACTTTTTTCTACTTCATTTCGACGGGATGGTCAATATTTTCTATTCACATGAAAGAAGAAGGAGAATCCTTCGGAAGTTCACACATTCAGACTGAAGAATTTTTGTATTGAACTTCACTTCTCCGTTAGCTAGCTCCTTCATGAGGGAGACCTGTAGCTGCGAGGCAGTGAAGTGTCACTTACAAACGAGGGAGCTAGTGTTGTGACAGCTTCGTAGGACGGTAAATAGGATCTTCGAAATTTATTAATTAGTGATAACAAAGGGCAGGAAAAGGGCATTATGGAATAAGTTTACTAATATACGAATTTGCTTCACATATTGAAATTTATAGAAGATTCATGAGGATTTTTACCCGCGCAAAAATCAGTCATAACGATACGCTTACCAGGTAACATATTGAATTGTATTTTGTGATAACCGTTTCGACCGAACGAAAGGTAAGTTTGCTGTTATTTCTAGGAATCATTCAGTTCAGTATCAATTATGTTAAAAACTTCCAAATGCCTTTCATCAAGGTCTCTCAAAATCATCGAGAAATGACTTTTGTAACTTTGTGTCAAGAATGCTCGCACTTTACTACTCAATACTAGTTTAGGACTGATTCCACTTTCAATCGATCGGAGACGTTTTCTCCTTGTCCTGGGAGTACATTCCATAAGATCTTGTTGTTGATCTTTCAAGGATATGCAAGGATATGCAAAATCTATCAAGATTTGTCATCTGAAATGACAAAAGCGGATGTTGTGTATTGTTCTCGAGTAAGCAATTATCTTGATCTTGCATTTATTTACTCGTTTACACTGAGTAGTAGCAGAACATGTTTGCTTTAAGGGTTTGATAGTTATCATATAAACTATTTTCGTCACTAAATTTAAACATATGAAGAGGGCTCCGTGCGTGTATAAGTGGTAATTGTGTGCATGAATTTGAGAGCCATTTTATGATCCTATCAGCCTGGTAAACAGTGTTACAAACGTGTCATTATGTCGTTTATTATGCTATAATAGTGCAAAGCAAATTTGAGTAACAGCTATACACAGATTTAATTTGTATTTCTAGTCGTGGGGTTTTACAGTGCTTGTCTGCGTTCATATTTTCGCAACGTAGCCTACTGCGAGACTTTGGTTTTGTTATGAGGCATAGAAGCCATTTTTAATTGGCCGTCTGGAAGTGAAGTGAAGTTGCTCATGTGAAAACGCTATAGATTCCGTCTGATGAAGTTATATAATGGAACTTGAAGTGAAGGCCTTCACTTCAGTCCGCATGTGAATAGGGTATAAGAGAGCCTGCCTATCTCCTCCCTCGAAAAGTTTAGCTTATGAATTGGTCTCATCTCAGAGATCAAAGTATGATAGCAACAAAATAAGTTCCTTATTTGTTGGACGCAGTATCACCATTGCCCGCTATTCTCATTGTAATTGTTTCTGTATTCTCGACGCAACTGCTATAGTCATCAAAACAGGACAGTATGAACACGATATATGCAACTGAGCGATCGAAATTGTGATCTATCGTAACCATAGCCGTAATCTTCTTGCTCGTGTGGACTCATCTTCACTATCCTGGTGAGGATCATCTATGAGGTCATAAGGTTAACACAAAATTTACTTACTGTTATAAAATGCTGACATTTCCTTGTTTATCAAAAAACAGTTTCAAAGCAAATGGATTAATACAGAAAAATGCTTGCTCTGATGCAGTAAAGAAAAAAAGGAGAGAGGACTGGTGATAAGCAGTCAATGTAGGGGTTAGAACATAGAACGTCGGTGGAGGCTGTTAGTCGCGTTAACTTCCGAATCCAGTCTTATGATAAGCAAACTTCCTGTAAGGAGGAGCAGATAGCCAGAGAGACCATTTATTAGAGTTTTGAAGGTGTCTGATAAAATAAGGTAACTCTTTAAGGATGGCATCCTTCCTTATGTTGCAGAAACGTGATCACGAGTGTTCTTTGCTTGTCAGGGGCAAGATCCCAAGATATTCTAGGCTAAGCTATGAGAGGCTAAGGTGCAGTTTATTTGTCATTTGACCCTAGTACAAACCTGAACATCTTAGACTCATCACATTGGTATGTCATACTTGATCTAAGGTGCCTGCGAACACGGTCTCTCAAAAGGGAAACACTGGTATAGTCATTGGACAGAACAAAAAAAGTAAATCGCACTTGAACAGTAGGAAAAAGCAACTCGGTAAGTTTGTTCATTTGTGTATGTATTACAATGGATGAGCCTAGTAAACAGCATAGAGACTTACTGTGTATCCTTAGGATAAGAAACTGGCCTTATCTAAAACCATTTGATCAAGTTTTGATTTAATCTGTTTATAATAATGTATAGTATCGCTGGCAATGTAAGACGTCAAGGACTCAAAATGCAACTGATAATAATAACTTTTGAGTGTTAAATTTTAGACTTTGAGACGTGAAGTGATCTTATATTGCACGTTCCATTACTGAAGACAGTTTTTAAATAGTTATAAATGGGCAAACTTTTAAACTGTTTTCATTCCACAAAGTTTTGGACTGCTTGCGAATCAAAACCGACATTTTCATTCCGTTGCTCCTTGTTGAATGCAGTTAAAAAAAGGTACCTAACTTTTAAGGTGCTGAAAAAAATTGTCACCATCTCTAGGAAAGTCCTCCAGCTGTTTCTTGCTCCAGACACATGTACTTTCAGGGACTTTTATGCCTCAGCAAAGACCAGCACCTCCTAAATACGTGGCGTCTAACGCATCACTATTACGACATCATTTTTTTCCCTAAGTAATATTTTATCGAACACAAACAACGAAATGAACTTCGTCCACTGTTTCTATTGTATTGTTATTCTATTCTATAAGTTCAGATGTTAAACAGTTTATTTCCAGCAATTTCCGGTTTCTTTCTTATTGTACTACTTTCTGAGAGTTTTCAGATTTTTCCATGCGCTTGCTAATTTGCTAGTACAACTTTCCTGACTGAAAATACCTTCGGAAACGCTACACAAACTTTCTACATCGGAATCAGCGTGAGACTACATTGATTACTAAGCGACGGCAAAGTCATCGCAAGTGGGTTAGTTACGATTTCGAATACAGTTTGAGACACAAGTCTGCAGTAACTTTCGAGACTTGACATTTTAGGTCCCTCTCCTCAATGATATACATTTCATTGCTTAATGGGCTTTGGTGTGGGATGTTCAGTACCTCGTCTGCACTGAAATTATAATAGAGGGCCTCGTTTTCGATTTTCTACTATCAATGGCCCGTCGACATAAAGTTTAATACGAGTGAGAGAAGGCTATTTCACTGGACAATAAACACAAACTCCAAACGATCACAAACAAGGAGCAGCAGTCTTTCAGAATACTCAAAATGGTCTTCGGGGCTACTTTAAAATCTTTTACTTCTCCGATAGAAGGAGATCCGGGAAAAAGTCATGTAGGGCAAAGTGTAACAACGTGACAGCCAACATCTAAATCTGTCTTGTTTCGCGAAGTTCTTTGTACATGAAGCTTAAGAGTCCAATCCATGCTGTTCAACTTCTCCTCCCTTTTAAATAATACTCGGGCCTGCAAGGGAGCACGAAATCGGTTCCGAGTTAATTCCCCGGTAATTGATTGCAGGTTTCGAGACACCCTCAATCCCGCACCTGAAAAAGTGCACGGAATTTTCATCAGTACCGACGCTGAGTGGTGGCCATGCAACGGGTAGCAAGAGCACTGCTCTTCGAATAGCTTTGTTTCAAGAAACATGTGGTCACGCAAGAGTGCTCTTATCCCTTCAATTATTAATTGCATTGACAGTCGTTCCTCAAGTCAAGAAATCAAACATCTCTACGCGGTCTTCATAAACGAAAAGAACTTTACTAGTCTGGATTTGGAGTTATAATAGTTTCGTCGAACAAGAGAAATTTCAAAACATTGGTAAGTTTTTGTATGTACATTCTATTTTAATCCCTTCCTTATGTTTCCAATTTCTGTTTTTAAGAAATGTGATTTTTGACTGGTATCTAAATAGAGAAGACTTGGGCTGTCTGACCCTTTGGATATTGACAGCTTGGAAACCAATTCAGCAGAAAGCTCTCAACATTACATATCGTTATTTAAAAATTATGCTCTCCTTTCAAGTTAGGACATATTTTCTTTCATCTTAAATGGCATTGTCCGTCTGTCAGTTGTTCAAACGAATAAACCTTCAATTTCTATTACAGACCGGTATTCCGTTTTTACAAATTAAGCAAATCGTAATTTATAGGGTTTTCGCTCTGCTTCTTGACGTGGAAGAGGTTGAATGGAGGGAATTGCAACAAGAACCTTACAATGCGTGTTTAAACCAAACTTTTGAATATTGTAAGGTGAGCCAGGAAGACATTTTGGTTGCATATTCAATCTTATGGAACTTGGGTCTCTCGGATCAAGTCAAAACTGTTCTTTTCACTGATGAAAGAGATCATTGCATCTTCTATTCTTTGATGAGTATTGCTTAATGCTCGATACAACGAAGCTATCGGATTTCATGCGAAACAGTGCGTTGCAACGAAGTTGTTGATAAAAATTGTAAACAAATTTATATACCAGTTGAAGCTAAAAGATCTATCTTTTTTCTTAGTTTAAGAAAGGGAAGAATAGATTTCCTTATCCTTGTTACTAGTCCTTAATACTTAAAAATATCTTAGAATGCCTAACGACTTTATTTGTCTGATCAAATGTCATTGTCATTTCATCAAGACAAAACTTCAAATTTAATGAAAGTAGAAATCAGGGCTGACATTCGTCGAACTGCTCACCAAAATAGCACATAGTGTGCTACAATGCTGTTGAATATCGTATCACTGAATGACAACAACGTAATCCGATGGGTAAACAGTTATGCAGACATTATTGTTTCCTTGAAACGATCAACTATTATGCTTGTTTTATCATTTCGTTTGGATCAAAAAGATTTTAGTGGAATTAGCTCGAAAGTTACAAGAATAGAAAGGATGTTGTGCAAAGCGTGTTGCTGCTAGAGAAAGATATTATCATTATAGCAAAATTTAATCTTCTTTGATTATTATCTGTTGTAAACAAGAGTCTGGAGGTTCATATTTGAATATCTGAAGGCTGTGTTTCGTTTATTAACTACACGCAATGTGTTCAAAGAGAAAGATTAACAATAAGTAAGCTACATCTCACAGAAAGTATGATAGATTGTGATGATCTATAGAGTAAGAACCCCAGTCTACTATCATCATCACACTTGAATGCGTTAATTTGTAATTGGACATGTTTGACGTTGTTTTTTAACTTGGGATACCTTATTACTTTGTAAATTGTGTTAATATTAGCAAATCAAAGATTTAAAGGTCCTGGGGTTAGCGATCAGCCTAAGGTGCACCACCGAGAAAATCTCGTTTAGAAAAACCAGTATTTGAAGATTGTAATGATTTTTTTCTATGTTCCAATCTTCCTGGAGTGCACGATGGATTGTTTTATTTCCTTAACATCGTAATAGCAAATAATTAAAAATAGAGGACCAGAGAAGAACGTTTAACATCAGGAGAATTTTACATCACGATAGATCTCTCTTATTTGGGATGTTGCATAACAAGAGAACGATGAGTTTATTAGCATCTGACTCCATTTCATTTCGGTTTGCCATTTTAATCCATTTCCTTGCAACTGATCCCGATGTTCTTAATTCGTTGTTTTTAAGTTTTTGACCTGCCAGTTTTCCATATGACTTTTAGGAATACCATCTCTAGTAATTGGCATTGTTTTTTCTTGTCATATCAAATGCCACTACTACTCTTCTTCGACTTTCCCTCAAGAAGCGTATTGATTCATAGGAGTTGGAAGAAAGGTACTGTATCCCTTACTCTTGAAGAACTGAGAAAATGTGACCCTCTTAGCTCATAGATTATCTCTACATTTTTCATTCAACCTATGAGATTCGGCCTTATTCCTTTCAGTAAGATGTATTAAAAGTGTGTCTTCCAGCAGTGAGAACTCTTGATTGACCCTCGCTCTATTTTGCCTCTGAATTTGTCAAAGGAAGAACGTTTCTCAACAGGAATTTGTATTACTAACCCATTTTACCCTTTCTTACAATTCTTCTGTCATCTAAACATCTTCACGCTAGAAATAGTCAATTACCACCATCGTCTAATGCTGGTACGTCGATACGAACCGACGTGGAAACCCTACAGAATTTTGCAAGGCATAATAACTTATCCTGTACTGCCAAGGCACTTTCTAGATAGAATGAGGGTTCTCTATTGTTATGTGGTCTCTCTGCACACATAATTGTTTAGTTTTAAATCACGTGCAGCAGTTATTCACAGAAATTATAGCAATTCTCAAGGGTTTTTATTAATCTGAGCAAAGAAAGTTTTCTGCGAAGATTCTTCTTACAGTGTGCATTCGCTGCATAACTAAATACGGATGATTCGCTATACTACATAAACAAAAAGTGGTTAGAATTTTTTGCATCTTTAAAGTTACAAAGTTGAAATTTAGCATGGAAGTACTCTTA
>JAAAKL020012723.1:0-12876 GCA_010016065.2 Carybdea cf. marsupialis auct. non (Linnaeus, 1758)
ATGGAGCCATCTTGCCTCCTTCAGTGTTTCCAGGTATTCATGTGAGGAAGTGATAAGGAGACCGCGCTCTAGCCCGATTTTCTTTCTCTATTACCTGCACCAAGGGATACTAATAAAAAAAGAACTATTCAGTCGGGCTCCTTTGATGTTTGAAGTCGCTGCCGTTACCTCCGAAAAACAATGCTTATCAAGCCTCGAATCTAAAACGTATGTAAATGAGGGTGAGAAGAAGGAAAATCAACCTTCTACTGCGGATTTAAAACGCAGACAACAGCGATGATACCAGAAAACAGTGTACTTGAAAGGTGACAGGTAATACAACCTCGATTCAAGTAATCGACAGTAGTTATTTGGAACAGTTGAGAACGTGAAGTCTAGGGAAGGAAACGCTGGTGCTCGATCACCGATTCATGGCGGAGGTTTCAGTGTTTTAGTCGGATTACTACGTTGAAGTCAGGGTGATCGTCGTCAAGACGGTTACCATTTTGTTTTAGAGCTGCATTTTTTATTTGTGTCTCAATGGACCAGATTAGCAAAAACACGTTAATTAAACAGTGTTTGAAGTTTCAGTCCCCCAATGTCTGCAGATGTCATTCTGAGTTTGATATTGTTGTATTTAAACCTGGGTTATGTGTTTACAGACACGTAAAGACGCTACGTCATATTTTGGAGAAGAACCTTAGCTGTTTTAGCTATGTACTCATGCTGTAAAACAAAACGTTTGTATTTGTTCCCATTCTGATTCTTTCACGTTATCAAGCTTTGGATAATATTTTATCATGTCCCCACATGTGCTTGCAGATGGAAGGTAGTGGAATTTGTGAACTGCTTCTTCTGCGTTCGAAAGACATTATCGAAAAGCACCAGATAAAGTGACTGCACTTTTTTGTGTAGCGTTTACTTTATTGCAAGCAGTTAAGCTATGCAAGAAGCTTTAAATAAGTTTCCCATCTGTTTCACTTGGAAATTTGATTGTCAATGTGTCCCGGAATGAACAGGCTTTTAGATGGGGAAGGTATGATGATGTGCTTACTGTTAAAGTTATCTTGGCACACCGTCAGCGTACCCTTTTCGCCGCTTACCCACAGTTTGCAACCACAACGGCGTTGCAAAGTAAGGGTAAATTGTTTGCTAGGTTTAGAATATATTGCTTTCTTCATCATTTGATAATTCTTTGTTGTTGTCCACAGGGTGCGAGACTGTGTAGACCTGCTGTTACGCCATGATGCTCAGTTCGATTTATCCGATAAATTAGGAAGGTAGGTACCATTCCTCGCTAGTTTTGTTGTTGTGAAATTGACTATCGGCTAAAAACTTAAAAAAATGACTTCTTTCTTTTTCTTCTTGTTGATCTTCCTGTCGCCTCTCTTCATCTTTGTAGTTTTGTCATTTTCATGTTCGTGTTTTTCTAATCATCCCGACCTACAATATCTTTTTCTTCCCCTTCCAATAGGTTTTGGTTGTTGTGTTCGTTCTTAAGTTTCCTTTTCCAATTCTTTTTGGTTGTTGTTTTAGTTCTTTTAGTTCTTGTTCTTCGTTTTCTTCTTGCTCTTCTCGTTCTACTTGTTCTTCTTGTTCTTATTCTTTTCCTTTTCGTTTTCCTCTTATTCTTGCCCTTGTTCTTGGTTTTGTTCGTGTTCGTGTTCGTGTTCGTGTCGTGCCTTAGCCGTGGCCTTAGGCTTATTCTTTGTCTTGGTCTTAGCCAATGATGTGGGCGTAATTTTTCGAGTTCATTCTTTAGTTTCAAAGAAACGTACAATCATCTTACTTATTTGCTTTTCGAAGTTAACAGGCATGGTGCATATGTAGTAAATGATGCCCTTCCATGTAGTTCCCACGAGAGTGAATGCCAAATGCCCATTTGTGTGTTGCCTGTAAAAGTCTAATACGCATCCACCTGATACTTAGGAAAGTCAAGGCTATCAATGCCCTTCCATATCGTTATTGTGATACGCAATGACAGTCAAGTGGCCTGCCCTGGATTACCTCCGAAAGCTAACATTGCAACGTCATAGTTCCTTAGACATTTCACGCTAGGAATGCCAAATGCCCCGTGCTTTTCCATGTAATGACAGAAAAATTTAACAGAAGTCAAATTTCATTCTATGTAATCCCTACGAACGTTTGGGTTACGAAAGTTAGACATCGTTCTATCTTAATCTTGAAATGCTGAGCTACGTATTAAGCCACCGAAATCCCCTCAGTCTTCTATTTGTTATCACATGGCATTTAAAAGGAATTTAAACGGTTCAATTTGTAAGAAGTGTGATACTTTGTTAACAAATAAAAGCAGCCTAGATCGTCAACACAGTGAAATGTGAAGAAGTCATTCTATGTTGCCCAAGGATCAGCGATCATCTGGATATTTTACACTTGTTGTTATGGTGAAGGTACGTTATCAAAGAGATTTGACTCAGTAAAGACATAAACAGATGTCAAGCTTACTGTGATGTTGGGTAATGAACCTCGCCGAACAGAAGATCTCGTTCATCTACAGAGAGGCGGGATGGAATTGATTCAGAATGGAATATTATAGTAACGACAGTTTTTGCGAACTTTGCTTCCCTACAATATAGATGTCTCGCGTCTGAGACGAACAAGGCCACGGGTGTTACAGATAGGGGACAACAATTCATTTGGTATTCCGTCTAAGCGAATGCTAGTATACAGTTTAGCTGTATAGACACTCCCTACCTCTCTTCGTATTTGGTGGCCATTATATCTCCCATTCTTGTGGTTTGAGGTTTGCAACGGCAGACATTTAAAGTTGAAACAATGTAATCTTGACTGACTTTAAATTTGCTGAGTTATACTTTGCTCGTAAAGCTCATCATGAGCTTCTTTTCAGCTCCTAGATTTTTTAGGTTAACAGCATGTTTTTTTTGGCTTTGAGCCCAATTGTTAACGTCCACCATGCATTCTCAAAGGCAACATTAAATAGGTCCAAAAAAATCCACTTAATATTTTATATGTGATAGACCGAAGAAACTTTTATACTGAGGTCGAGATTCTTTTTCTACCCTATGGTCAACGATGTCGACTTGTTATTCAAAATCGTGCCATTTTAATTGGGAGCTGAGGTGCTATGTGTAAACTAACTAGCACTCCTGCTGGGCAGGTTTATGTGGAAGACCATACTTTAACTTTGCTCTCCTTTTTGCGAAGCAGAGAATAGTGAACAAGCACAATGTCATGAATACCCAGCACAAGTATGAGCCAAGAGATTTTTAATAGAGGACAGCTGCTGTCAATTTAGGTAGAATAAATGGGTAGCTTCACCACGCTCTGTACTGCTGAGGTCCCTTGTTAGAAGCCTGGTAGAAGTTTTGTATTTCACTTAGGCAAAGATGTATTCCGCTAAAGGGAATATTCATCCCAGCTGCCTTGCGTTTAACCCTTAGTCTCGCGTTTGTGAATCATATACGCAATAGAATCAAACGATTCAATCGCTTTTTCCGAGGGTCATAAATAGTACATAAACTCACCAAATATTGGTTAGCCATGATGATATCTTGTGGGAGGAAGAAATACTTAGAGAACAAAACCAGGAACCGACTAAAGAAACCCTCTAGGGAATTTGTTGTGGTGTCCAGACTTCTCGATCAGCTGATTAAAGATAACATGGTAAATCAAAGCTCTCTCCGTAGATGCACGGATTTCTCTGAATAGAATTTCTCTCCTAAAGGATTTCCGAATGACAACTGACATATATGTTAAATATTTGGCCTCAATGAATGCAAAGCTTAAACTAATACAGATTCAGCGGGTGTTACCCCCGGAGAAAGACAAACGTCATTACTGAGAACTATTGGGTTACTTGGTAGGAACGGGGGTAAAAGATTAACTACAATTAGCTAATACGTAGACTACATCATGTTTCCAGTAGCGATTTCAGCTAAGAACGTACCCATGACGACTTGCTTGCGTTTTATAATACTTAAACTTCGGGGCCGAAGTTTTTTTAATTTATGGCACGCTTATCCCTTTAGTGTCACCGTGCATAGTGACAACGGAGGGGATCATACTGTTTCCCATTGTAAAACGTGCAAGTTAGATGATTTTATTCCGTTTTTGACCATGGAATACTTGAGTTACTTTATATTTCTGAAATAGAATTGTGCTTGAGGAGTAGCATAATTTGGACTTCGATGGTATTTACAGCGGGCGATTTCAATCCTCTTCAGCGTAGGAAAGCGGGGTTTTTGGATTTCCCCGAAAAGTTTTTGCTTCCTCCTGTTTTTCCATTTCGTATCTTAACCACTGCTCCGAGAGGATTTGGCATGGTCAGATGATCTCGATCTTTGCTCTGCAACTAACAATGGGCTTTAGACAGAGTGAGAGGCCGCATGGCAGTGCTTCCATTGTGACGACACATAGGTCTCCAGAATTGCATGTAGCGGGAGGGCAATGTCCACGCGTGGAAGATTGCGAATTGATTCAGCGTTTACCATTTTTCTCCTCATTACCTCAATGTCTCCATTCGTTGCCATACGCCTTGAATAGCATTGGTTTTACTGATAATCACCTTAACTTTCTTCACAGGACGCCGTTGCACTACGCATGCGCATACGTTTGTGAAAGAAGTGTTAGTTTGCTGTTATCAAAAGGCTGTAGTGTACATAAACAAGACACGAGTGGTTGTACACCTTTGCATTATGCAGCTGCCAAGGACGAAAAAGCTGTGTAAGTATTGGGCTTCTTAATTTGATTTACTCATGATATCACTTGTTTGTGGGAAAAGGACCAGACGTCCCGTGGCGTATCTATTCACGTCACTGATCTCTATAAAAGACTGGATGGAGCATCCCATTGTTTCCAACACCGAAAAAGTGCAGTCACGAGTACTGGCCCATCATCATCAGTTAAATTCCAGTCGTTGCACGACTCCTTCTGGCGCCGAAGTACTAGAACCCATTAGTTATAATAGCACGGGAAGGTCCGCCATGTTACTTAACATTGTTTATAAGCTTTGTTTGATGAGGACTGAAATGGCGTCCAACGACTGACCTCACTTGGAGACGGAAGATGCTCGATCCAGTATTTTTTAGAAATCTGTGGTTCACTCGGGTGTTTCTGGTGATATGCTAGACAGACACGTAACAGGATTATGACAACCTGGCTTAATCTGTTTGATGTGAACATTGACATGGAGAATATTATTTTTTAGTTCAGAAGTGGTGTTGAGTATTTTATAGAGCAGACGAGGAAAATCTGGCAATTTCCTGTACATTTTATAAACACGAGCATGCCTTTTTATTTTGTGCACGCAATGTTCTTCTATCTGGTCAGAGACCAGTGTCTGGTAGCTGCTTCCCAGCCCCCTGTCATGGCCTCAATTTCTTAATTGAGGTTCTTAATTGTTTCTCCTTAGTTAGTAACAACTCGTTTGAATGGGCAGCCATGAAAGTATTCATCCTCAACCTGGTAACGATGAAAACCTTTCTGTTAACATCGAGGTTCCTTGCCTTTAGAGATGTCTCTGGGAACAGTGATGTTCTTGTTTCATGTGGAGGGGGAGGGAGGGTCCTATGCACTGTAAGTATTTATAGACCCTGTCAACGTAAGCGACGTGATTGGCTGTTTTAGCGTGTGGATCTTCAAAACATCACTAACTTCACGCGGTACATGTTACAGGAATTTTGTTCTTTTGTTCCTCTCCCAGTGCGAGCTTCTTGGATTTGCGATAACACACAAAAATCTTATAAGGTGGTAAAACCACTGTTTTCCCCCATGAACAAGGCCCCAGTGTGACCATGGCTAGTATTAATTATTTCTTTATTTGGTAGTTCCAACACTGTAGGTTGACAATGCTAACCGATGTAACTTAAAAATAAAGAGTTAGTATATACTTGTATAGTTACTGAACAAGACCAATTCTTGAAAAGTATATCCCTTGTTGTCCATAGTTTAAAAGACGTTGCACAATCTCTTTTCACCTCTCCACTCCATTCTCGCCACCATTCTCGTCACCATTCTCGTCACCATTCTCGTCACCATTCTCGTCACCGTTCTCGTCACCATTCTCGTCACCATTCTCGCCACCATTCTCGCCACCATTCTCGTCACCATTCTCGTCACCATTCTCGTCACCATTCTCGTCACCATTCTCGTCACCATTCTCGTCACCGTTCTCGTCACGCCTTCCTTAATCGATTTAACTAAGATGAAGCAATACTAAGGTACTTTTAGTGCATAAATATTGTTTACCATACCCCCTGTCTCACATCGATGCCCATTACCATCTTGCCACGTCTATCGTCAAACAATCTTTAAGACGTGATATCACCCAGACTGAAGACGTTGACAGAATCTTTAGTTTATCGGTTACTGTCATCCAGAAACGACTTTATCTCAGGAAATTTACGGATCATATGATTATGTCAGACTACCCTTCCATGTTGACTTTCAGCATTGTCAAATTTTAGGTTTTTTCTGTTTATGCGACCTTCGTTAACTTTCTACGACCATAGTTCTTTGGTACCCTATTTTAGTCATTAATTAGACTGAGAGCCCGCGTCTTTATCATGATCATGTTTATTTTCTGATTTATTATCGTGATTTGTTTATTTCCTGTAGTAAGGTATAGTACACCGCTTGAATGCACCGCGTGCGTATTTGTTCAAGTAAGGAGCGTGAGCATAGTTTCATGGCTACATTGTCTTGCTAATTACAACTTAAATGCTCTTATTTTAACAGGGTTGTTGCGAGGTTGCTGGAAAATTTGGCTAGCACTAGGAAGCGTGACAAAAACGGATTCATTCCTCTACACTATGCTGCAGTACACGGGCATAAACATGTTCTCGACTTGGTAAGGACAAATTTGTATTATCCCCGTTAGTAAATACAGGATGCCCTAGCCGTCAATGCTACCCGTTTAAATGATGATCTTGATGTCAAAAGCCATGGTTCAAAACCACACTATTTGTAGATCAACCTTAGCAGTTGAACGTTAGATAGAGAGCGAATTTGAAGTAATCCCGTATTTCTATATAAAGTATTCATTGGCCTAGGTAGTATTTGAAGCACTTTGAAAGTTGCTCAAGAGTCCAAGGAAGGTACACTTAGCAGCTTTTTTTGACTGCGTGGGGGATGGTGAGGGGCGAAGGCAAGTTTCGATGTGTCAACAAGGGCGTGGTCGTTGCTTTGTACAATTATGAGTGAATTCTGAAATAGGTGTAAATATGAAATAACCATTTAAAAACTATTGCTGTCACTGACTTTTCTTTTTTTCTTTTTTTTCCTTTTTTCCCCTTTTTAATCCTTCATTCAATACAAGGCAGGGTTTGCACTTTAAGGTATTGAGTTACTTTGAAAAAAGTGAAAACAGAAAGTAAACAGAGAAATAGATCTAATAAAGACAAAAAAATTTAGATATTTCCAAGAATATGGCGATTTACATTAGATTTTTAAAAAATGTCGAGGTCATAAGAGGAAAGCAGTCTGAAGACGGAGTTCTTTACTAGCAACGTCTGCCAACTGTTTTATAAATTACTAATTTTTCTATTACTGAAGAGATATTAATAGTTGCGCGACCGCATCAGCCCCCCCCCCCTCCAGCCATTTCTCATGATTATCTCTAATTTACATTTTTCAATTGTTGCATGCGTGTGACTTCCCATGGAGCCTGAGGGAGAGTTTTTTGCTTGCGTTGTTGCCAATATAACAGCAGAGTTTAGCTTTAGTGGCCTTGCGATACATTAATCGATTTGCGTTTTTGTTGTGTTAGCTACATCACTTTCTTTCAGTACTCATCTGTGAAAGACTAGAATGATATCACGATGGTATTAAGAGAAGTGTTAAATACATACAATTTCAGAGGAAAAGCAACAACAACTAAAACTTGTTTAAAGAGCAGATTCACGAAACTAATAATATCGACTCTTAAAATTACAAGCAAGTTAGATTTCATTTACTTGAACGTCTGGTAATATACTGTATTTTACTATCATGTTTTTTGTAAATGTTTTTTATAATATATTAATATTTTATTATAAGCTGAAGGTATTATATTGTATATAATAGATGGAGGGGGAAAGATTACGATTTTTGCTGGTTACGGTGTTTGGTGTTGGGATGGATTTTAGTCATAAAAATGACATTTGCTGTTTATCGCATGCGTGACCGTTGCTTTATTCTTTATTTAGCTGCTGGATGTCGGAGCGGAAGCACTTGCTATTGCTCGAAAGTCAAGCCTGGCAGTACCTACAACTCCACTGCACTTGGCGGTAAGAAAAAAAGAACTTTTGTATAGTATTTCCACACGTGTGATAGGTGTGGAGCATCAGTTTGCACATTACATACTCCTTGAGGTTGGGTTCAGCATTTGCATAACCCGAATGCTGTTGCCGGCTTAGAAGTACGTTATGAACAGAATGGTTAGTATGAGGGAAAGGAAATAACAGAGCGAGATCAAGATAGAGGGGGCTCATAACCACTGCGGAGAAAACTGCTTCTAATTACTGGCCAGGGATGTTACGTACTTTAGCTGCTGCTTAAAAGGGACCAGAAGGATATGCCATTCGATAGTTACGGACATCCCGAGGGTGTTACTGATTAAAAATTGACGCAGGACAAAAGTAATATGCCGCGAATAGTTAGGTCCAAGGTTAGAAACCCAGAAGTCACATTTTTCATTTATCTAGTATCTATTTAATACTATGTGTGCATTTAAGATCGATGTTTTAATTCTTCTAAGGCGATGCTAATGATCTGGCTTCCCCAGTAGTTACTTAGTTACGGTAGAGATTTGGACCCGTTCCGTAACGGCTTTGTGATGCTGCAGCTAGCATTACAGCACTGCAATCATATGGTTATGGTCGATAGATTAACATGAACGCTTGCCCTAAACTACTTATTTCTCTTGTAGATGCGACCGTAGGCTTAAGTGACGTGTTGGCTGGTAAACTGTAAGCCTTGTTTGTTTGAAGATACAGTACATGCAAATGCATTATTTGAGGCGTCGCAAAGGGGACGGAAAATTTTGACAGCCTCGTTCGTCAGAGTAATAACATGCCCTTCACATAGAGCGGTGTTGCGTTTGCTAGATAGAATCCACTTTTAAGTTATGAATAGAAGCCCAATGATGAGTCAAGCGTATACATAGGATGGGTTATGGAGGTAGTCGCTTCCGCGGTGTCTGGTTGTTTTTACAATTTAATACACACTCTACTTACTAAAGGAAGATCGTTAGTTGAGTCATGGTCTACTTACCACTTATTTTATTATGACTCTGGTAGGGTAAATCCTCGGGTAAAGTGCCCGACGACTACTTAATACTTTTGTTTTACATTAATATTTGATCAGTAACACCTTTAACCCTTTGACTGTTGTTTGTGCTCTTGTCCAGTTTCTGTTACGCTTGTTTACGATAAAAATCAATCATATCCCGCTTTAGATTCAAACAGTTTGTTTATGGGACAGAACATTATAATTGCAAGAAGTAGAGGAACCATTTTTGTTCACCGAGATAACAAATGCCCATGCCACAGTAACTGTTATTGTTTGAATTATGACAGGCCGTAGAACTATTGAGAGTGAACAGTTTCCTGGAGCTACACTTGTATGAATCAGACCCGGCCGATGAAATTGTTAATTCAAAAGGCGATCCCTCATTTTCGGAACATTAAAGTTAGGGTTGAGTTATGTTGCGGATTTTAAGCTAAATGCTATGTAGTGCCACAGAGGGTCTTACCTGACACGGTTAGCGTGAAGCCTGATACCAAATTTTGCTAATGTGAAAATAGCAATGCTTTTTATGTTCTTTAAGATTATATGCCGCTGATTCTGACAAGTACAAAACTACTCAGTGGAAATACTATTGAACTGACTTATTTTTGCTAGTGCTAAACTCAGATTTTGCACCTATTGCTTGGATTCCGTTGCCTCCACCCACCCAACCGCATTATGCCGTCATTGTTGGTGGAGAGGAATCTAATGATTGCAGTCTGATTTTCCTCGTAGGCATATAATGGCCACGTTGGTGCCGTTCGAGTATTGATAAGAGCGTATGATGACCTGAATATGAAGGATGCAAATGGTATGATTATTTATTAATGTAAAGCCGAGAAGATATTCCTGTTTTTAGTACGTATACCATAGGGCCCTATTGACGTTAGAATGTCTTCTAGAGACCAAAAGGTGTCAGTTACGGTTTCCTCTTGTACAGTATTCTCTTTCGTACATATTTCTTGAAGTTGTACCGACACGTTTCTTAGGATTTCTGGGTAGAGTTTTAGTATTTTGAATATTTTAAGTATACCCTAAATGCCTTAGTACTTTATCATTGTACTTAAGTAGGCCTTAAATAGCTTGGTCGGTGCGTATTTTTTTTGAATTGGAATTGAAATATACTTTAAATAGGCTAGCGATTTCTGCATACAAAGTTCGATACGTACGCATCGGAAAATCAAATTCTTATGCGTCCGTGTATTTTGACAGGCTGTATGGAGATGAAACCAAAATATTCATTTTTTTCGATAAAATTTACAAATTGTGGACCGGGTCACTCTGCGTATACACTGCAATTAGTGTAATTCTTGTATGAGGAGCATTCTGTTTTATGGCTCTGAATGCTGGGCGCTTCGAAGTGAAGATCAGTCGCGCTTCGAGAGGAATAAGCGAGCTATGCTCTTGTGGATGTGCAACTCCAAGAAGGAAGAACGTGTTGGCATCTCTAGCCTTCTGGAACTATTCAAGTTGAAGCCGTTGTCCTCGGTGCTGAGATGCAACCGACTACGCTGGTTCTGGCATGTTGGAAGAAGCACATGCTGGATCAACAGGTGCACACATCTGGGAGTTTCTTGTAGAGCCAGCTGTGGGAGACCACGGAACATTTTGAAATCCGTAATTGAGGGGGACCTCTGGATATCCCAGCTGATGCAACTCAAGACCGCAGGTGGTCGAAGAATTTGGTAAAGACTGCTAGTAACACACACGTCTGACGTGTCTCAGTGACTTGAAAAGAATTGTATGTCTGTATGTATGTATTTTGGCTACAAGTCGCAGACATAAACGGACGATTTTGACATCAGTTATTCACATGGTAATTCGAAATGTTTCCAGCCAGTCAAAACAAAGCTACTCTGAGCATTGAGAAACTTTCTTGTTTGATCTTCATTGGATAACTTGTGCCGCTGAAACAGCACTAAACATCTAAGTTCGCTATAATCCTTTGCCTTAAAAATTTGTACTGAACTATGTAAACATTCTAGGTTTAGTTATAACTTGGAATCAGAATCTGGTCTGAGATATATGGCTCAAGTCGCTTCTACTCATTATTCTGTGAACGAAAATTCAATTTACAATACAGGAAGCTAAGCCTACTTAAAATCAGAAAGTCTATGTATTGCTCCTGCCGTATAGAATAATCTAAGGCCAGTGCTTTGTGGCGATTTTTATACTAGGATATTTTGCATAGCTTGTTATTAAGTACGGTACTAAACTAAACTTAAACAGCGTGGTATTTAAGTATGGTACTTAAGTATGACACTTGACTATGGCACATGCTTGTTATTTTTGTTATTCTTTTTTATGGCCTGTCAGGTTGTGTTTTTTCCAAAGTAGTGTGCCTAATTGATTAAATATTTTGCTGTTTTGTTAACTTTTTTTTTCTCATACAGTGACCGCGTAGCTATCGAAATCTGCTTGTGCTTTAAGTAAATATTTGTTTTATATGTGTCCGCTTTATTTTTGTACGCCTGATATTTTATGTGGTTAAAGTTAAATCGAAGCTTTCACGGTGTCTTGATTTATTTCTACCATTGTAGGTTTTACTCCCTTGGACCTTGCCGCGTTTGCTGGGCACATGTAAGTAGGTCTTGCTCTCTCCCTGGCATGTTAAAGTTAAATGTTTTTATCTTTATACAACTTTGGTTGATTAGTTGCCCGGAAATGTGTATCGTTTCTTATGTTGTGGACCATGACCACCCGATCTCTAAAAAACACTGGATCGAGCATCTTCCGTCTCAAAGTGAGGTCAGTCGCATGAAACAAAGCTTATAAACAGTTGTTGCGTAACATGGCTGATTTTCCCGCGCTTACTTAACTAATAGGGGCCAGTACTCGTGACTACACTTTTTCGCTGTTTGGAACAATGGGAAGCTCGATCCAGTCTTTTTTAGAGATCAGTGACCATGACCTATCATTTCTTATTATGTAAAAACACTGTGAATTAACCTCACGGACCTTAAGATGCAGTCGCAATTCTTAAAGAGCATGACGTGCCTGACGTGTAGGACAGAGAGGGGACTGGAAGCATGAATAGATTGTCATCCGAAGGGGAAAAGTAACCCCGTTCCTAGTAGTGGCTTCGGCATTAAACAGGATGAGAAAAAATCACAGTGACATGTCGTTAGGCACATATTGAAAAATTTCGAGCATTTAACATTATTTTTTGTCAACAAAGATGGTTATTATGTAAACGAACTTATTTTAATCATCATTGTGGGGAAATAAATTTATTTTGATCAGGGTTCTAAATATCCGGTTATCCGGACGCATTTCAATATGTGGTGTCTGTGGTGATGCGCATTACGGGAGATTTACTGTACAACTAGTGACCTACTTTCATGGCCTACTTTCATGGCAATGATTTTCCTCAAACCAAATTCTCATTCAAGACATTACGCTTATTAAATTGGTGATGTCAGCATAGAGCAGAGGACGAGGTTTAGCGGACACTGCTGGAGAAGCAATGAAGAAGTTGTTTCAAAATTTCTTGTTTGGTACTCAATTTTCATGTTGTCCTTTTAGTAAGACCTTCAATGGCCAAAATTGAGGGTGTTGCCCTTTCCCTAACACAGAGATATCAGCTTTCAAAATTTTAAATCTCTCTAACAAAACCTTATTATTTGATGCTGGTTCCTAACATAAGGAACC
>JAAAKL020012724.1:0-12875 GCA_010016065.2 Carybdea cf. marsupialis auct. non (Linnaeus, 1758)
GGGCAACCTGAAAATTGAGGTTCTTTCCCATAATTCAAACATTTTCAAAATCGTGACGTCACACTTTTCCTCTGCATTAAAGCGAAGGCAGTAGAGACAGGCACTACGAACCTAGAACAATAGGAATAACAACACCAGATTGTGTGCTACAACAAGCACACTAGTATGCCAGCTGGCAGATAACTAGTATGTCAGCTTTTGGTCCCGCTGTAGATAAAACAAGAAAGTAAATCTCTTTCAGACCAGGCTTTCACGTTTCGAAGTATAGAACTTGGCGGATTGTCTACAGCATGTCTACAAGACATGATCAAGTCAAGTGTTTTCATTAATGATAAAAGTGTATTAAATAAACTACAGTAGTAAGTTTAAAGCAAGGTCTTTCAGCTGCCTGGATGATGTTCAGTAAACTCATCAAGGTGCATGGTCTCTCCGTGCCCTGTTACAACTACGTGCAAGGAAATTCCCAATTTCCCTTACTCAAAGAAAACGTAACAGTATCTATTTTGTTACAATGGCACATAACCATCCCACTTTTTCAAGCAGGGAGGCAGACATTTGGGGGGGGGGGTACCTGCTGCCCAACCTAATCTTAGAGCTCTATACCCAATGTGTAGATAATTCAGTACATGTCTTTTACTCTTTACCTTTATAGGTTTATTTTCCTTCCCCTGTATAAGATAGCATTGCTTATCCATCAAGAGATCCAACCTTCGTAGATTTGTTTGATATTGCACCAAAGTCTATCTTTAACTCTCGCATTTCCACTCTTGGTTATTAATAAAGAGGATTCTTAGTGTGGAAGCAAAATAGCATTAAAAAGGGCAATATCTACTACAATATAAAAACGCATAGTTTAGGAACTCCAATGAGATGCCAACTCTAAGCCGCTCACTACCAAAAAACATTGCAGAGAAATATTGATTATGTAGGATTTCTTATGGGATTCCCTAAAATAACAATTGCATAAGATTTCGTGGGAGTGATTTAAACCCTCGATGATTCCCACAGACCACACCCACCATGCTTCATTCGAAATATTTTCTGGGTCCGCCCGTGAAGAACTTAAGAAGGTGTCAGAATGAAGAGTTGAGTGATAGTAGTTAGTAAAAGCAACACAAATACTTGTGATTCTAATATGGTTTTATACTTGTATAACATGCAATTAAATAGAGCAGAAAGATGATACAACAGTGGTGTAATGTGTATATCGGGAAGTGGCTGGGGTAAAATTTTTGCGGATGATGCTCAACTTCAGTTGTGAATAGTCTCTCTAGTAATAAGGACGAAATCTAGTGGTAAATACAAATATTAGCTTAATCAAGTGCATCGAAGTGAGATTTATTCAATAAATCTGCAATTTTAAAAGTCACTCTTGAAGTTCTCTCAGCATGTTAGGCAAGGACTAACGAAGGCTAGCGAAACTAAATCAAACAGTTCTAATACGGTTCAACAAGAGTCAAAGGAATATTCTGACGTCATGTACCCAGTTCTTGGAACTGGAATCGAATATCAAGTTTTGAATACAACTAGATGGTCCAACGTCTAGTTCAAGTTCAGTTGGTTATTTTACTTCAATTGGAGAAAGTTTACTTGTTATGGTTCGCCTACAAAGAGTTGACAGACTACAGAAGGAAATAGCATTTAATGATTCTGTTTCTCTTCACCTCTCTTTAATTGTATCAATTTAAATATCTCTTACTTTTGTCTAAGTCAAATGATCTCTTTTTTGTATTTCGTATTAACAGAAGGACCACATGAGGACAAGCGTCTTGGGTGATCAAACAGAAAGCGCATTATTTGTTTAAAGTTCGAGACCAACACTCGATCGGAAAGTATCTAAAATCCAATGCTTCTCCTTTTCGTGGTCTTGCCCACAATAAAAGCAATCTTTCATGTTAGTCGAGCCAAATAACACAGTGATTAATAAACCACTACCTGTCGACCTTGTTTCACACATGCTCATGATGTTAAAACAACATCTACATCTCCATTTGACACTCTATAACTTACCAGGGTTGATACAATGTTCTTAAGTCTGATTTACACGCTACGATTTGTCATTCGAAAAACAGCTTTTTCAACCATACAGTATGAATTGTCTGCAGCGTTCTATTCTTGGTTTTTGCACCACCAACAACTTATTTAAATAACTTCCCAGTTGGATGGAAGGTGAATTGGGTTTTTTCTTCGGGTATAGATTCCTTCAAATTCAACTACTTAGGATATCAGTATAGAGCAGATATCGCTCTATTGTAAGATGCACGCACAGCACGATTGTCACCCATATCCTTTCTGTGCTTCAATTCTATAGAAACACTCCAAACGTTGTCAATCTAGGGGAAACAATCCGACGTCTGATATTCTGATCATTTTTCAGTTCTGTGAAAGTGTTGAGAGAGAGAGTTGCGAGAGAGAGAGAAAATGGAGGAGACAAAGAGAGAATTCAGAACATGTTACTGATTCAATGCTCAATTCTACATCACGTGTGAAAGTGCATATAAATATGAATTATTTTCTTTGTGTGCTATAATGTGCTAAAAGCTGTGGCGTGCAACATGACACTCTGTTCAAACACACGGAATCAGTTGCAATAACCATACGCAATCCACTTTGTCCCAGCAGCATCATGGCAGAGTAAATCTTCTCTCTCGTCTGCATTAAAATCTCCAACGAAGAGTTTTGCACCAGGATGATAGCAAAATCCAAGGAACCTCTCCCAGTCTGTCTTGACGCCTTGTTTTTCTTTACAAGGAAAGAACAGTTGAATTTTTCCGTTGTTCCGCCAATGGCAGACGAGGTCCTTACCGCCATCTCCATTTACATCAGCGAGAAGTAATTGAGCATTTCCTGCGCACCACTTGGTATTACTGGTCCACTGGAATCTGCTTCCCCCTTCAATGTAAATAAAATTGAATACGTTTAAGCCTAGTTTTCAAAAAGTTGTAACAATACGTCGCAGAGATTTGAGAAAATACGATTGTTCTACAGGTTTTTTCTTTTTTTTCCTAAAAATGACGTTGAAATCTTTAAGAGCGTGTATCATGAACTCTGTTTCCGCCAAGAAGAAAATCTACGCTGTAGGTTTGTTCCAGATGCAAAAGATATGAGAAATGATGAGGTTCGTGTACAGTGAATGAGCAACCAGTCGCTTGTTCAGGGGAATGTGGTATGTAAATCTCAAAACCTCTTGAGCGAGCTTTTTTCTGTGTATCCATTAAATCTGTGAAAGTCGCTGATGTCCACAGCATAATCTTTTCTGCTTCCTTGACTGTTTTAATGAATCTCCTCATTGGATGACCTAGTTCACGTGATCATTTCCAAAAATTGCTGGGACTGCAACCTGTTTCATCCATTAAATCGCAAGGGTCACTACAGCTGCAAAAGATGAAGCGAGTCAAAATCTTCCGGGCTCTTGCGGATGTTGATCGGTGAGAGATGTATTTCCATAGAAGTAAGAGGACTGCGTCGCTGGTCGCCAGCAGACGTATTCAGACTGCGTATCTCTTATGTTCTGGCATCGATGAAAGAGCAAATGTTAACGATGACAGTTAAAAAAATGCCAGTGATTACCCTGGAGACTCATAAAACGCCCTTTATGCTCATAAAATACCTGACACATGTAATCCAATCATGCTGAATAATCGAATTTCATCAGTAGTCTCGAGTCCCTATTTTGGTACAATTTTCCATCCATACTTCCTTTTTCTACCCCTCAACTCATGAAGTTTGAGAGAGTTTTGAGGGTCACTCACGATAAGTAAGTTTGTCATGGCTAAAGGTCCTTTAAACAAGGTGAACAGACCAACTATAAACGTATACACAGCTGCCAAGGCTGTTGTTATTATTCCGGAGACAATTTTATTTCTAACTTCACATTGTATTTCATTTGCCTTGGTAATAAATTTTATTTCCAATTTAAAAAGTAATTTTGTTATTTAACGTGCAGATATGCCTAGTACCTCTTTTGTTTACCTGATTGCCAAACCTTGCTGATCAATTCTTGGAAAATTTTCCCCACTGGCTACGCTTATTCCCCTCCCCTCAATCCATGTATAAAAATTGTGCTTTTTGACTTCTTAGCTGCAGTTATCTCGTTGACTCAGGACGCTCCCTGTTCATTTCAAATAAAACATTCCACACATAGGATCGATTTCCTTGTTTTTTAAAATGAAGATAGACAGCAAATGTCATTCTTGCTACGTAATGTCACGAAATGTTTGAAATTAGCTTGTTATAATGCCAACAGGCAGGAAAATGCAGGTCTCCCATGCGCTTAAATAATGTTATCTTTTCTTATGAATGTTGAATTGGTATGTCGTAAGCACAATGATGTGGTAATTATGATGTAAACTTAGATTAGACTAGACGCCTTGCAATGCTAATATTTTATACCTCTGCCTGCAAACTAATGAAGTAGATGCATCGTACTCAAACGTTTTGCGTATACGTCTTTGTATCACTTTCATTAGGAACCAATATTGGTGCCAAATAGGTGCCGATAAGATGGATACCGTGTAGATGAAAAATACATTCGGTATCACGCCTCAGATGCGTGGGTCACGAGTATGAATATCGTGGGTGAACTAATGTTCTACTTTCTCTAGTATTGTTTCATATCTGTTTGGTATCAATAGTCATGAATACAAACTCTACCAAGTTATACATAACTGAAACCATAAACAATGACTTCTACAAAACAATTGAGCCCATACTACTGTTCACCTTTTAATGGTACATTCAGGGACTCCAGGTTCTATGGGAAAAAATGGCCTCGACAACGGATCAGACTCTCTCACTCTTTTAAACATACCTGGGAAGTGCCCGTTAGCATCTGCAAACTGGGCCCATATCTGCCCACTTGAATCGTGACACACCATATCGTCTCGTCCATCAGCATTGACATCCCCTATATACAGTGTCGCGCCACTGTGATAACAAAATCCCATCGATTTTTCCCAGCTGGTCGTACTAAAATGACCTTGCTGATCAGCCAGAGCAACAAATACATGCCCATTATTTTGATCATGACAAATCAAGTCATCTCTTCCATCCCCATTGAAATCGCCAATTAATAGTTGAGCCCCTACATGATTGCACCACCCCATATTGCGATACCAACTTCCTCCTTGGTACTTCCCTAGGAATAAAAGAGAAGGAGTACAAATACAAAGAAAATAAACAATTTATAATATAAACAATAACATTTTAATAGTTCAAGGTAGCTAAGCCTAGTGTTTTATCAAATGAATGCCAGGGCAAGGAAAACTTATAAAACTTATTTAACTTGATATCAGATCACTGAATATTTAATCTGATGAGATGAAAAATAATGTTTAGTGGATTTCTTAATTAGTAAAGGCTTCTTATTTTTCTTCCCTTGGCCCTCCATTAACTTGAAATAATTTGAAATAGATATAATTTTTAGTCGTGATATCAAAGGGTACATATCACTGTCCCATGATTCCCTTAGTATGACAAAGTTCCGTCTGCAGCCCCAACTATGTGATTGTCCTTCCAATGTCACGGCTAGCAAGCATTCATAACGTAAAACTTGGATGGCTGTTTCTTGGTACGTAATCCATAAATTTCTCGTCAGAAAGGGGAGAATGCTTGAGGTGCCATAGTGAAAGAATAGCTTTCCTGTCGGTAACAAGACTTGAGCAGAAGTGCAAAGAGGAAAATCTTTTAAAGCTCCTACAATTCACCTTGGCTGTTGGCATACGCTATCCATTTATTTCCTGCTTTGTCATGACACAACATATCCATTTTTCCATCTCCATTGAAATCCCCAGTAAACAGTTGTGCACCTCCATGTGTACACCACTTCATTTCTAGCATCCAGTCATTTCTGCCAAAGTTTCCATCCTGTGTAATGAAAAAATTTCAAACAGTGCTGTAAAAATATTTACTATAACATCTACATCGGGGGATGCTTCCCATTTCTTATGTACACAAAATTTTTCAAACAGACCTAAGTTCAATTCATATCATGATAAATATATGTCTCCACTTTCCTTCAGTACTAAGTGGCTCAACCCAACGTAAACGGCTCTGATCTTCCAGCATCATGTACGTACAGCGCTATTGATCAACACATTTCAATTGATAAACATATGATAGTGCTAGACGGGGACAAATGGCCCTGCAAGTTTCTTATTTACTGTAAAATTTCCAAGTCCTACGTTTGTTTGAAGACATTACGAAGACATTAGCGCAGATCAAATTTCTCATTGATTTCTCACAATCAAATAACACGATATTAAAGTAGGCATAAATGACTAATTTAACGTTATGTTTTTATGGGGTGTGTTTCTGCCCCCTTTAGAGAAAGGGGTGTACCTGAAAGCCATGAACACAGAACTATTCGGGCCACAGGTCTTTATCAATTCAAGTTGTGACAATATCCTCTGAGGACGTAAAAATGTTAGCCAACGTGTTTACCTTTTTGCCATATGCTATCCATTTGGTTCCTTTTATTCCATCATGACACAGCAGGTCTGCAAGCCCATCACCATTCAGTTCCCCAACCTTCATTTGGGCACCAGTGTGGTAGCACCACCCCATGGCTTGATGGTGAAAATTGTTTTTAAAACCACATTCGCCACTAGCTCTATGGGCATTGAGAAGCAGCGTTGTCACTAATGCAATAGTGTGAAATATGCCCATTTCTTGCAAAGTCGTTTTCCCTTTAAATCACAAGACCCCATGATCACATGACAAAAAAGAAAAACAATAATGACAAGGTTCTTAACTGAACAGAAGGCAAATTTAATTTTCAAGAATACATTCATTTCGTTTCATAAAAGACACTTGTCATAAATGCTTGTTACTCTCATCTCAAATTTGAGGAACTTTTATTACGAAAGATATTATAACCATTGAACGTGTAAGTTAATACTCAACAACCAAGTCAAATTTCAGTTAATTATCATCAAATCGGAGCGCTTTCTCTGTAATAGAAATAGCGGTAAAAAGAGTTGATAGGACAAGAGGCTACATAGTTGCTAGGAAACAAGCCACATTCGCAGCTAACTTCAAACAAGTGTATCACAAACTTGCTGCTACTGGTAAGTTTCAAAACGCTTTGAAACCTATTCTATAGTGGCCGCCGTGATCACACAGATACTAACACAAATTGATTTTACTCAATATCGCAGCTTTGCTTCTTGCTTGATACTGTGGAATGATGGAATGACAGGAGTGCGTCGTTTCCATGCAAAATGACTGATGAATTAATTATCATAAATAACATATTACCTATATACAGAACTATGCAAGCCTGTTCCAGAAACTCAACCATTTAGCATTTCATACCCTATTTCCATTCGACAAGAAATCATGGTGTCTAATAGCACACGATGGCCAGATAATGTTGTTTTGGTTAAAGCCATGTGATTGTAGATCTCTAATTTGATTTGTTCAGTTGAAACTCCAGTAGCTTAGAATCAACATGGATCTAATCCTGACGTTGTAGGGCTACAAGCTCGGCTTCACGAGGCGGGCTATCAATGATGTCTGACACTCAAAGCTACTCAGTGGTGTACTACATTTAGCTGACGTACTGCCACGTAACCTGGTGTGCCGTTGGCTTAAGACTAGTGACATTGCACAAGTGTAACGGGAGTTGAAGAGTTGTAGCAGGAGGAGAGCGAATCAAGGCAGAGAAATACAAAAGTCTGAACTCAGCGTAAGAAATCCAAGCCACAAGATGACGACAGAACTTGTCTACATATGACCAATCATGGTTTTACTGAGATACAAGATTGTCTCGGGCATGAAGAAGTTCTTGAACCTACACCAAGTCACCAAGTCGTTATTCACTTCTCGTTCTACGTCTTAGCAACCTAAAAGTCTATCTCAAGATAAGTGGTATCTTCTTCATCAAATTAAGCATCATTACCTTAAACGTTTTGGAATTGCTGAACATTAGTAGAATAATCATTGCTGAAAAGAAGAAATAAATTCAAGCAGATTGTAGAATGTCGAGGAACACTATTATTGATTGAATGCTTGGAGGAAGTAACATCATTTAAATGAATACGTTTATGAAGATAGTGAATTAATGATTTACTGATTTTGAAAAACCTTCTATTTATAATGTAAGTGGAGAGCTTATGGACTAAAGCAGCATCTTACACCCTGTCAAAAGCCTTCAACCTATCCAGTGCTGTGGCACGAACCTCCAAAATTCGGTACATTATGATCAGCGATAAATGTTTGGAGATCCGCATTACTAAGTTGACTGCAAAACCAAATTTGAGCAGCAACGAAAAGGCCTAAATTAGCAACCTTGAGTATGATCAGCCGGACAAAGATCTTGTCTTATTAACATCTGACACGAGTTTTACCAGATTTTTATTTGAATGAGAAGACCGTAAATCCATAGGAAAGTAACTTTGTCCTTTGTACGATAGATATGATGGGATGACTGCATGGGTTGGTCACACTGGAAATTAGGGTATGATTGTAAGAGACTGCACCGCCATGCCCCGCAAAATATAATTTTACTCTGTGTGCGCAGGCAATCTATATATCAATTCCAACCGCTTCTCATTTTCAGCCTGTACGAAGAAATAACTACCACTAGAATATAAACTTGCCCATAAGCAACTACGATCCGATTAAATGTCATTCAAACCTGGTGCATTATGTAATACAAATTTGTATACATCTTAATTATATCTGTTTTGTTCCTCTTACATACATCTGATGGATACTTAAATAACCTGTGGAATGTGTTGTGTCCTTAAATCATTTGATTTCAAAGTAGCTTTACAGCAGATTGCAATCAAAAATTTCTTAAAGGATTTTGCCCCCATATTTCCAAAAGGCACATTCTGGAACCGAGACATAACTATTACAATGCAAGTAGTACAATTTGCACGTACTGTTTCTGAAGCACATTTTCCGCATTTTGCCAGTGTCTTTTATTTATCTCATCACTCGGCTCACAAAATGTATAACTCTTTTGTTAGACTGGACAAGCCACAGCGTAGGGAGGCCAGTACAAAATATATATAGCTACAGAAAAAGGACTTGTTCAAGATTACTATTACACGAGTTTTTTATTCTTGCGTGCCGGTTCCATAAATGTTCGAGGCGCAATCAATCAACCATTCTTTTTTCTCTATGACAAATACATTTTGGTCATTGCTCCAAAGATAATTGTACAAAGTCTTTATTTTTATATTCAAGATATTGCATAGTCTGTGCGTACACTCGACTACTCAAATAGTATCCACTTCAGCTGGAAAACGCTTCACGGAGGTTTTGTTCTGTTGAAGGTCGAGTTTGAAAAATAGAAGATCAATCTACAGATGAATGTGAAGACAAGATGTAGCTTGTGTCGGTTGTAACGTTTCACTCCTTAACAATAAATGTCTTTTAACTTGAAGAATTTTGACAATGACAAGCTCGAGCTCCAAGGTTGGAAAGGACTGGGTACGACAGCATTAAAACACGGTAAAGGAAACTTCTTAAGATTATACAGAGAGAGTAAACATATGGGAATCACCTGATATCGGAAAGAGGAACAATGACGAGAAGAGCAGATTAGGTTTTCAGACCAGCAGGCCCATATTTTATTTTAGCCTCTTTACATGACCTCTTTGCAAGATAACCAATCTCAACAAATTTCGAAATAAAAGAATAACGTAAGTATAGGTTTATCCTTCAACGATCTAAAGAAAAAAGCTCCTGGAAGAAGGTCCCGTAATAGTTTCCATTGTGATAAAGTGCCTAGGGAAGAGAAGCCCCGAGAAAAATACACCGTGATAAAAAGGCCACTAAAATCATGAAAATCTCCTTACTATCACATCCTATCTACTATCTTGTATGATTATGTCTTAAATGGATGAAAATCTGTGATACAGCCTGAATCTGTACACCAGGTTGACTAAGTAAGTGTTAATCACGTACCAGAGAAAGGCACGAAATCTGCAATAAAAGGATAGATTATGAGTTAAAACGCTTACTTTGGAGTGATTTATCATTTCATACGAGCTGTAACTCGTTAAATATAGCACTGAATGTCTAGCAAGTAATTTGTTTTCTGTTCTAACAACACAAAATTTTCAGTGTAGACGAACTTCCACTGAAGATGAGTGGTATCATTTTCAAATGTTTCTGATTATCAAATATCAGGTTTTCAGGATTAAAAAAATACCAGAGAAATATTTTACCAACAGGATACGAAGTCGTAATCCATGAATTAGTGATGTAAGAACTACCGACTGACCTAGGCAAGGCACAATAAAAACCCTACTCTCTTTTGCTAGTAGCCATATTAGATCCCAACCCTCCACCGATGAACTTCGATATCCAGCTCTACGCTATGTGGCGACTAGAGAAATCAATATGTTAGAATCGATGGGTCTTAAAATGGTGACGTGTTAGAAAACTAAGCAAAAATGCAACTTATTACCAAGGTACTGGAGCCAAAAAGATAAAAGCCATTTTATCATTCAAAGATAGTACTAAACTTCTGTCATAAATAAGTATCTTGAAATGCAGTGTTTTTAGTTTACATAGGGGGGGGGGGGGTTAATTTGTCAATGAAGATCTCCTGTCCCAGAATATAAAGCTAATGCTATTACAAAGGAAGCAAATAAAACACCAATCTGTGGTTGTTTGTTTTTTATTATAGGATGCAATTTAATGTCTGCGCAGTCTGTATACTGTCTTTCTGTACAATCAGCTTTGTTCAATGGCTTAGCGTTTTCATCACAGATGCTGCATCTTCCTTGATAAAGAAGATCCAAATAGGAAATAGTTACCTCCTTTGACGTAGAAATATTTAGACAATGAAAATGGGAGAAATGCCATATCAAACAAAAATTCAAGGAGATGATTCGCGTGACCAATAACATAATTGTACTTACAAATGAAACCTAACATGAGCTGTTGAAAAAAATACGTTAGAAGCTGCAAGATCCCTTGAAGGCCTCAGTATGTAATTAAGTAAGCAAGCGATTCTGAGCTATTAGCCAATTAGCTATCGCAACTCAAGCCGTTGCAGATAGAAATAACAAAAGTAAAATCAGCCCAGTTGAATTTTTTTCTTAGTAAAGGACAGTATCACTCTTACCTTTTCTCTCAGGTAATTGGTATATCTACAATACAGTGATCACAAGTTGTGCTGTAAGTATGAAACTACAGAAGTCCTGTCAACGTGTTTACCAATTTAGCGTTTCCTGTCATTTCCCTTGCCAGAATGAGCAGATATCGACTTTTGTAGGCTTTTAAACTTACAAGAAGTAGGTTACAATACTGGAATACACAGTAAGCATTGTTCCCAAATGAAACCTCATTCCTACCTGAATACAACTGAAAACACTAAATTTGCTTTACTCTCTTTCATGTTGAGCAGCTGGATAATCAAAGCTGAAATGATACTAACAAGGACAGCAGCATCGATACCCCCTCAATTTTACTTTTTGCATCAAGATCACGATGACAACGATAATCCGCATTTTCTAGTAGGGTTTGGTTAAGCCCTAAAGAGCGTTAAGCAGGTACCTTGGAGTGAATGAAATTTGTAGTTGGCCTTACAGTAAAACTTAAGAAACATGCATTGCCTTGTCTAACGTCAACCAATACAAGCACGTTTTGTATACATAAAACCTAAGAATTGAAATACGTAAACGTATTCCCGGTACTACAGAACTTAGTTACACAAATTAGAAGGCAATCCTTTTTGATCAAGACGATTTTAGAAGTTTGCATAATTTTTGTTGAATTTAATGTACACGTTTCTATCATCCCCGATGTCACCCAATCAAGTGTTCTCCTCCAGTTATAGTTCTCGCTCTCCCTACTGATTTCGAGATAACAGTGTTCTATTTTTCTCAAATCTATTTATGTACATGTTTGCTGAAATTTCAAGCTGCCTTTGGGAAGTAAGGTCTATATTATTTGTAATTCATATCGGTATTTCTTAATAACATGACTTCGCTTAAGATTAGGCAATACATCTTTCTGGGCTGATGAGTGAGCTGATCTGCTGGCAAACACGACCTTCGGATTGCTACCGGACAAAATTTAGACACAGTACTCTTCACCCTCTTCGTGAACGTCTCTGATACAAGATTTAGATATGACAACCAAAAACATAAACTGGACATGGCTTAGGAACAATCTAGGGATCACAACACAAACATACTTTAGAAAAAACCGCCGAGATTACAGCTTCCGGATAGCAATTCGGAAGATATCATTGAGTTTCTTGGACTCCTCCTCTAGTGGTTGGGACGAGCAAAGTTTCTTAGCTCTGTTGACCCGACAGTATCGAGGGACGGATTAACTCTTCGGTTACAGAGCGAACCCCGTCTTATGTACAGACCGCTAAAAGGGGCCTTCTTCAAATCAGTAATGACAAAGATATTTGAGGCAGTGTTTTCCATAAATATATGTAAGAAAGGTAGATGGTTATTATATTTTTCATATACAGTGTTAAAAGATAACACAAGGTTCAAAGACTGTAGATTGGACTAGAATAAATGTGAAGTTGATGATGATAATGTTGCAAATACAAGAAAATAATCGTCCGCATACCGCCTGTAATACAGACAGGAATTTTTCGCGTTGCCTTGCGATGGTCGTAGAAGCCGATGGATATATTGGCCAATGTTGGGCAAAGTGGCTAGCCCACAGCAACACCGTCTATTCGCCTGTAGATTACATGATTAAATCTGATTTCCATTTCACGAATTGAAACATTTAATAACAAGATTTAATGAGATGGTGTCAGTAGTTAAATGGGTTTTGATTTGGTAGTCACGTCTTGCAATATAATTGTAGTTGTAATGATGCAACCAGATGCAACAATCCAGCTACGTAACAATTTAGAGAATTTGGATGTCGTGGTGGTCGTACGT
>JAAAKL020012725.1:0-12874 GCA_010016065.2 Carybdea cf. marsupialis auct. non (Linnaeus, 1758)
TTTATCATTTGTTCAGTACCATAATTTTTCTGCATCCTTATTTCTCCACTCCTACATTTGGTAATTTTACAATTAGTGGTTTGAGCTTACAGCGATGGTTTTGTGACCCAGTTGACGCAACTTGGGTTGGGTATTTCCACATGCCCGAACACCACATATTCAAGATCTTACTTCAAATCTTCACGACAAGTCTGTTTTCTCAAAAATCGACCTAGTACGCGCCTACCATCAAATTCCTATCGCTCCTGAAGATGTACCTAAAACAGCCATTACTACTCCCTTTAGACTCTTTGAATTTCTTCGCATGCCCTTTGGCTTACGCAATGCAGCGCGGACATTTCAACGCTTTATTGACGACGTGTTTTGTGAAGACTTTGTATACGCCTACATTGATGACATCCTAGTTGAAAATGCTTCTGAATCTGAACATCTTTCTCACCTCAGACTCCTTTTTCAACGCCTCAATGACTATGGCCTGGTTATCAACCAGGGCGATCTAAATAACAGGCCTGAACAAAATGCAATTGGAGGCTGCGACTGGAGGCCATCCGAAAATTTGGAATAATTTAACCTTTCACCCTAAACCATAATATATGCAATCTACCATTGCCGCGTACTGGATTAAGAAGTCATAACAATAGTTGATGTAGGCAGCAGACAGTACACAGCAGGCGGAATCAGGAAAAAATCCCCCCAGAAAAAATCCCCCTGGAAAAGATTCTCCCATGAAAAATCCCCCATAATGTTAATGTTGCCTGGAAAACGTTCCATGCGCAGCGCTACAAATTCCCTTGTCACGTCTGAACAAAATTAGGGTGAAATGCTGGTTCTGCCATCTCACAATTGCGTGGCATTTTGGCTTGGACTACCCCGGCAGAAGAGTGAGCCTTCAAGATGTAAACTTGAGAACATTGAAATTTGTGTACCTGCCCCGATTGAGCTGAATTATTCATAAAATGTTTGTGTGTCACCCAATAAGAAATATGTGTGTCGCCCAATATGTGAACATTCATTCATTGTGCTGTTGATAAATTCATTCTGAACAACAGGAAGGAAGTGCTTCAAATTCTGAAAACTTGAAAATTCACAATGCTGTCTGAAACTACTCAGTGGTTGGTGCCAATGCAGTTCCTGTTTTGCAAAGATTCAGTTGTTGTCTAGACTTTGTCAAGACAAGAAAGATGGAGTACGTAACATCGCAGAAAGGAAAACGCAAACTGATCCATAAAGGGTATATTTATGTGTTCCAAAAAGACCTTGCCAATGATTTGCGAGCGTTTGAATGCGTGATGAGAAGGATGGGACAACGTAAGGCGAAACTGAAAGTTGACGTCCAAGGTAACGCCGTTGGAACAGTGAATGAGCACACCCATCCGCCGTCTGGAACAAAATGTGAAGTGGTGCGATTAAAAAGTCAGATTAAAGATCGAGTAGAAACAAAGCGAGATACACCACAGCAGATCTTAGTGGACACACTGGCGAGTGCCTATGAAACCGCTGCGATAAATTTACGAAGAATTGAAAACCTGCGCAGAACTATTCGTTCACAAAGGCAAGATGATGCAGCTCAACCAGTCAACCCTGTCGACAGAGCAGCTGTTCCTGCCATACCTTTCCCTTACAACGAAACTTTGAATGGTGATCAGTTTCTCCTTTATGACAGTGGTGTTGGTGACAATGCACGTATATTGGTATTTGCCAAAAACCAATCTCTTCAGTTGTTGGCTACTTCTAATGATTCGTTTGGTGATGGAACCTTCAAAGTCTGTCCAGAAATATTTTTTCAACTGTACACGATCCATGCAAAGGTAAATCAAAGTATTATACCTTGTGTGTACGCACTACTCCCAGATAAAACACAACCTACCTACACACATTTCTTTCACGAGATTTCAAACAGAGTTCAGGAAATAGGAAACGCACCCACAACAATGCTGTTTGATTTTGAGGCTGCTGCAATTAACGCATTTTCTGGTGTTTTCCCTGGGACATATGTCAGTGTTTTCTTTTTCATTTCTCCTCGAACATTTGGAAACGTATTCAAGCCTTTGGTCTTCAAGAAAGATACAATAACGACACTGAATTTTCCCTACATTTAAGAATGATTGCCGCTGTGGCATTTGTGCCTCCTAATGACACTGTTGCCGTCTTTGAAGAACTCAGTGACGAGATCAGAAATCAATACAACACAGACACTGACGGAATATTGAGGATTCATGCATCGGCCTCTATTGGCGAAATGCCCCCAGCAGGCCTCCTTTATTTGCAATAGAGATGTGGAATATGTACCACAGGACAGAGCAAGAAATGCCACGTACCAACAATCACATTGAAGGCTGGCACCACCGATTTCAATCCTTCTGTGCGGGATGGCATCCTACATTTTGGAAGTTCATTGACATGTTGAAGAAGGAGCAGTCGGTCAATCGGGTAGAAATCCTTCAAGCCCAAGGAGGACATCCACCTCCAGCACAAAGGCGTCGTTATGCTGATTGCAATGCAAGAATTTTGACCATTCTTGACGATTACCCAAATCAAGACCACATGTTACTTACGTGGGATTGCACACAACTTGGCTTTCTAACTAGACATTGTGTGAATCAATCTTGTACTGTTGTTTTTATTGAAAGGACAATCGACTATCAGAAATGTTTCTTGTTTTTGACTATACACCGTTTAAATGATTCTAATGTAATGAGGCTGAAAAAACCGCACAACGTTTTTTCCACATCGATTTGTATGGGGTATTTTTTCCCGGGGGTATTTTCATAGGGGGAATTCTCCTGAGGGCATTTTTCCAGAGGGATTCTTCCATGGGGCACATTACCGGGGGATATTTTCCAGGGGGATTTTTCATGGGGCGATCTTTGCCAGGGGGATTTTTTCCTAGAACCATGGAAGAGAACTATTAAGCGAACATTGTGTTTTTTTACTAAACTTATGAGCTGGCATTTTGAATAAGACGAACTATATACCATATCATGATGACTTTTTATGAACATTTTATCGATTCAGATCTTTTGTTTAATTTAGTAAAGGTTTCGTTATAACTGCACCTTTAGGGGCCGGTATGTAAGCTCTGAATCGTACACCAGCTCCAAAGGTTGCCTTATGTGGCTGTCATTATCTCATTGTTACTATTGTTATTGTATTTTCTAATGTTTTGTTATTTTTCTTGAGTGATCAATTAGTTGCTATTCACTGTGGTGTGCGGACCACTGGCTTGTTTCAATGATAACGCTGTTTGGCTACTGAAAACCGCTACCCAAGACACCAAAGTAAGTTTATGTTCTAGCTTATTGCTTATCTAGAATAGCGATTTAAGGCTTTTTGGATTTTGTGTTACTTTGCATACTGTAACAGCGCAAATAAAAAAACACAGCCGCATTTTCCCAGTCCCAGTCCCAAAGCCTACTCTTAGAAATACCACATGTGATCATATTTGCGAGCTCTCTTCAACAAAATGTAGCTGGACAAATGGTCAATTACTAACCTGAACTACACAGAAGAAGTTAATAAGTGCAAGAAACACCAAATCCTTTCAGGTTCGAAAATGAAAGACAACAAGAGCAAGCACCAGCACTAGCAACAGGGGATCGGTTTGGACTAGACCTCGACATCCAGACAGATGAGCTACTGGACAGATTCCAGTGTAATATTGATCCGCTCTCTAGAGACTCTAGTGTACCGTTGGATTGGGTGGATAAAAAGTTGGCTGAGCCCTAAACATGACTAATCTATATGTAAAATCTCAAGCGAGGCGAGGGGGTTATATGGCTAATCCTAACCTTACCCTAAGCTTGTGGCCTAACAGTGGGCTTACACTGCCTTAACAGTGGGGTTACACCAGCTAGCCGTGGGCTTACGCACTCCTAACTGTGGGGAAACACTTTATATGGAATGGTTCCCATGATAGTGCGTAGACGCAACATGGTAATGGTTCGGAAGTGACATCGGAACATCAGAACATCTATATAAGACGCGACGAAATAGAATAAATTAAATTCACACTCGCTTGGACTGGAGAACAGGTGCATTTCTAGGGGCTAACGCATTAATCAATCATCAGTATCATTGCCAAAGGCATCTATGATAGTAAGAAGTAACTACAGACGTAGACGATACAGAAGAAGGCAGTACCTAAGAGAAAGACCAATTTACAGACGCAGAAGAAGACGTATATACTACCTTAGATGACGAAGATACGGTCGACGCTGCATACGATGAGAAACATCGATACATTCAGAAATCCAAGAAATACGTCTTCGAATTGAAATACAGTGAACATATAACAGGACGCGATGGAAGTACAAACAATGTACTTGCTACCAAAACACAATCCTTAAACCTAAAAGTAATATATCACATAGCAGCATGAATATGGGCTCAATTCAATAAAAAAGAAGACAAACTGTATGATGACGTTTTACAAAAGACACAGAGTAGAGTCAGTGAACTACAAGCTATGGGGCTTCAACATCAAACAGATAAACAAAGTAGATAGGAAACCGACAGCAGTAAATGAGCTCGACATTCAAAACTTCATGATGGAAACAACAGACGTACACTTGAAATTCCTCTGGGCCAATAACTACATATACGGAAAACTAGGATTCAAACATGATCACTCTTGCAAGCGACACAAATGCAGTATCAACCTAATCACAGAACACTTGCATTGGTATCAAAAAGGGTGATGAACTCCCACTGGAAAAGAGCTAAATCAGACAAATGGTGGAACAAGATAGCAGCAATAGTAACCGACTATGAGGTAACAGAATGCAAAGACAAGACATCACTGAAGAACAAAAACATGGTTATCACACCTCCATTCTGAAATGCCTATAGAAATGAAGGAGAAAAATAGAATAACATTGGCAACTGGGGAAACAGCTATGTGTATCCAATACTAACACTCCAATGCTGTTTAAACAAGCATGACATATTAGGAAAGTTCACTTTCAACATCACTTGGAAGTACAAGTGCATAATAAAGAACACAACGGCAGCACAGAAGAATGCAATTGACTACAAAGCAAACAGAAAATGGGGAGACAGTTATAAAGACGCTGCAGGAACCGAAGAAAAGGAAGAAGACCTTAAATCAGACGTTAAACGCTCTAAAAATGAAGATAACGTGTATATATGTCAATATCAGCTCCTTGCGTCCTTTTATTTCGAACGTTCTAATTTGTTGCGCCATCTAACATTATGGGGTGCCAGTACTTAAAAGGAAACTTTGTGGTGGACTTTTTTACTAGAGAAGCGGCCGATAGGTCCTAAGCCAAGGCCAAGCTATGGATCAAAGGAGCCTGGCGTGCCGCCAAGCCAAGAGGGCAACCCTTGACTCGTCACAGTCAAGGATTTGCCCCTCAGGATATCAGACCACGTCGTAAAGGGGGCCCTGTCGAAGTTCGGAATGGTAAAGACCATTTGCCGTTGCCGATACATGGGTACACACCCCTGCTTCAATGGGGACAGGGTGGTGGGGATGCTCCTCGAGGCCCCTATCCCCCGTGATTATTTTATCTTCCATTTTCAAGTACGGGTGATGTACCAGGAGCAGCAGCAGTCCTGTTGAGTATGCGAGTGCCCTGGTCACATCGCCCATCACTCCCAGCTGCAGCCGTGCCTGCATTGCGGGAGCACCAGACACTCTCTCCCCAGCTGTGCAGCTTTTAAGTGCTGGTGTCCGGTGCATGAAGAGGAGCATGAATATGAGGGTCAGTGGATTACAGTAACACCTCCCACCCCAGTCAAGCGCCAGTCAAGCGCCAGTCAAGCACCGGCTCCAATCAACCCCTTCCCCCTCTCCCCCCCTCAACAGCAGCAGCGCCACCTCACCAGCTCCACCAGCCTCCCCCCATGTCACCAGCTGCCCCTAACTCCAGACCCTTCTCACCCAAACCCCCCAACCACTTCCCCCACTGGCAGTCGCCCAACTTCCCCCACCCTGGCCCCCCTCATGTCTTTGGCACTGGAGGAGTTGGTACAGAGTGACCCCTCTACTCCTGTAAGTCACCCCATCGAGATGGCCCAGGCATGCACCGCCTGAATCATATGGTGTGCTTGCACAATCAAATTGTGAAGTTTAGGATCTTCTTGCTTGGCATATAAAAGATCTATTGAAAGTGACTTTGGCATATAGAATTTAAAGTCAAGATTCACCAGCAGATATTCTTAGGCTAGGTATAAGGCAGTAAAAGATTTTTTTTCCTCATTTGGAAAGCAGCTTACTACCGAGTATAACCGGGGGAAATGTAAGTTTTGTTCTCATTAACCAGCATAGTACGCATCCAAGAAAAAATTCACGTCACTTTAATGTTGCCAAGTTTATGGTTCAAACCAAACAATCTTCTGATACTTACTGCCGTACTGGAGACCAAAGCCATTAAGAAAATTCAAAATAAAATTACATACTTAAGGCAAAAGCAGGAGTTCTCTTCAGGAAGAACCTGCAGTTGTGTGGGGTATTACAAATCGTTTAGCACAAGCCTGCAAAAGATTGCCAACAAATCATAGATTATTAAAAATATCAAGAGTTCGACGCCGTAAAGAAACAATTACAGCATGTTCATTTATTCATGGCGCTGATGAAGGTAACAAATCCCCTCTATTGCTGGGTATGTGGAATTCAATATACTCATCAAACAAATCCAAGGATATCGCCAAATGTGTTACCAACTCAAAACCACATATAATGAACACTCAGCTTTACACCAAAAGTGGGTTAATGAATATCAAAAATCTGATGAAAACATTTAAGGTCAATGAACATGTACTATAGTCATGATGTAATGGGCAAAAGAAAGTACATAAGTGTTCACAAAAGTGTTAGGGACAGCGTTTACAAACATCGGAAAGTCCCTAATTTTGCAAGCTATCAAATACTGATGTACTATATACACAATATAGACATTGGCCCCTTATGTGATATCAAGCAGACATTGTGCCACGATATACCACAGTCAGAGGTGCTGGAGGGAAAGTTCAGAGATTTGTCACACTTCTTGCCAGTGCTAGCAAAGTTCTATCTTCATGTAAATAATAAAAGGAAAGACAAGCTTGTATTTTTAATCCCCCAAATTCAAATGAAAAGACATTCTATATTGCAATAGGAGGTGACGGACCACCATGTCAAGAGGGGGCAGCAACAGCCTTTCTCATTTCTTTCTTGAATGTCACTGAAAGGTTAACGAGCAGCAGTGAAAACATTCTAGTATTTGGTGCAAATGTGAAAGAAAATGGAATTGTAGTTTAAAAGTACTTAAAGGTGTTGCTTCAACAGCTAACTGATATTGAAAAAATCTCCTTTTCCATGCCATGGAATGATACAGAAGTAACATTAAAACATAGAGTAGCTGAAGTACCCAATGACATGAAAATGCTGTCATTTTTCGCAGGACAATTGTCAAATTCTGCATTTTACTTCATCACATTTGGCAATGTTAATACTAGAAATGCAAATGACACCTCAAAATCAATAACAGTGAGCAACAAAAATAACTAGACACCATTTGCGTATGAAAAGAGACTATCAGATGCAAAACTGGTTTCAAAATTAAAATGTCAACAAAACTTCGCAAATTAACAAGCTATATTGCAAGCCTCGGTAGCAGGCAAGAATTTGAACCAAGGTTGGGAAACTATGCACAGAGAGCAAAAGCAGAGCCTCTACACTGAAAGAATAACTGTGCTCAAGAACAATTTTCCAAACTACTAAATAAATCTTTGTCTCTTTCAACATTCCCAGCAAATGCATATTTATTCAGTAAGCTGCCATTGCTACCATTTGTTCTGTTTGTTAGATTTGTCCAAAATGAAATGGGTTTAAAGCATTTATCTGACAAAACGAAAAACTGGTTTAACGAGTCAGAATGCAAAAAGAGTTTTGAATTTCGATTCAGGAGGAAAGAATCTCTGAAGTATCTGAAAGAATTTTCCAACTCTAATCTACTCCATGCTTAAACAGACAAGTGATAAAGATGTTATGCAAAAACTTTATGAAGTATTTTTCATATCAATTGAACTCAGGCATGTAGTTTCCCTTTCTGTAAGAATAACAGACTTTTCTGGAGATCAACTTATGCTCCTAAAAGTTCATGCAAGAAGGTTTTTTAAGGCTTGCTCACTCTTCCAAGCCAATGTAACACCATCAGTGTGGACAATGGGTAATGCAGTACCCTATCATGCTGAGCAGTGCTTTAAAAATTACAATCTTGGATTGGGATGTAACAGTATGGAAGGGAGGGAGCAAAAGCACCAAAGTATTGCTAAGTATGCTCAGAACTCACTATTTCAAAGTCGATGGGACTATATATTTTTACATGAGTTCATGCAGCTGATTCATCTGAGAGAAAATGGTTTTGACAAAGTAACTTATACCAAAACAAGATCAAAATACATAACAGAATTTAAAGAGGGACAGTGTCGAAACTGTGGTTTAAATGTTGCGCAAAATGTGTGTGATATTTGTGACAACCACATGTACACCTCCATAGAAAGGACCATAACCATGTAAAGGCATATCTATTGCTTTACGTCTACAAGTACAACAAATTTTTATGGGGCGAGGGGGTACAAATAAACTAAAGAAATCAACAATATAATACTTTAACTCAGTTAAAAATTTTCAAATAACAAATTTCTACTATACTTCGTTCTTGATTCAGATTCATACCAAAACTTCATAATAAAAACATATTTAACTTTTTTCAAGTGATGGTAAACATTCATGCTATTGATCACTACTTTTTGAAAAAAACTGTGCATAAATATCTTTAAAAACATTAGGAATCAAAAGACAAAAAGTGCTTTAGCATTAGACCAAATTGCCAACTTAATATTTCAGAGGGCTTTAAAAACTGCAAATCTTGACAGAAAATCTAATGAAATTTTCAGGTTCCTGAAACTAATATGAAGTCCCAGTACAGCAGAGGAAGACACTGTCAGATTCTTGTCATTGTACATCTAACATCAGTTTAGCATTATTACAGCAAATAAGTAGATTCATGTAACAAAGATCAGTTCTCCTAAGGTAAGAAAACTATCATACTGAAACAACTAATCATGAGCATCACATTAATGATTTCTTGTTATTCATATATATATATGTGTGTATGTGTTTGCTACTGGCACTCAAAGATGTAAACAGTTTGAAATATATACTGTCATTTACCCTTTACTAAGTGTATGTTGATATGTTGGTTTTAGTTATATAGTGTTCAGGCTCCTCAACTAATCCCTACTTCCATTAGCTTAGAACAATGTAGTTACCAGCCCCAGGAGTGAGAGGTTTAATCTAACTCCAAGTGTTGTTTTGCTGTCAGAAAGGCTTGATGACTAGTGGTAGGGGATGACTCGAATAAATGGTGTAAAAACCTACTAATATTACTTTGATAAGGCTAATGAAATGCAAACATTGTAGCAAAATACATTCCCTGTTACATATATCAGGGTTGTGCTTGTAAAATAGTGTACATCAAGTGCAAGTATTTCTATTGATATGATATTGTTACACAATGTGAAACAAGGTGCCAACAAATCATCCCTTTCATTCTCCTGACAACATAAATACTTGGAGAAAGTTTGCATTTTCAACCTTTTAAAAATATGTGTAAAAGAGTAGTGATATTAACAGATATCGAAGTCAATACTCTTATCAAAATTGTGGCCACATGCGACAAGACATTGGTTTTCAGTGTATTGTGGTATATGAATTATATTCACATTCTTAAAATGAAGTAGATGATACATTGATTATAACTAAAGGACTATTAGTTATCTACGTTCTGTACAATATATAGAAAGCAGACTCTTCTCGACTACCATGATAGTTACTACCGTACTGTATCAAATTGAACTAAACAACAGGTAGTATTCTTTCTCATCTTGTTCAAATTCAAGTACAGTTATGTTGAAAATGTATTAGTTCTGTACAATAAAGGCGCCCAGATCAATTAACTACATGCAATGAGCTGTTCCTGATAGCTGTAACTTTGAGTTTTAGGCGTCAGTGCATTATGTCATTGGGCTATAAATAATTTTCCACATTGAAGAATACACCATATTCTTTGTATCTTATCCTTTTCTTCTTATCCACCTATTTAACACCCAATTCGCGCGTCCCATGTCCTCTTAATGTTTGAATTGAAGAGAAGATATCTAGTCATAACCGAAAAATGTCTCATATCCAAATGGCCTAGCCGATAATATATATAGATCACCGTATCAGCTTCATGTGACCTGTCCTTCCATTAAGTCTTAAATTTCAACATGAGGAAGCAATAGAGGTACCAAAATTCAGTAGTGCTACAAAGTTGAATACATAATAACCTCGGTCATTAAGTATACTTATCAAATTTGAAAAGTTGATTTATTCAGTCAAGACTTCGAACTCCACGGATCCTGCTCAAAATCTGCAGATTCGACGGCGGCTACCGGTAACTGCAGATCAAAACTTAGTAAAACACCTTTGATGCTCAGAACTTTGCAGAATCGCCTGTTATTGATTCAAAAGGAAACGATAATGAAATCCAGTGCGAAAAGTCATAACTGGTATCACGAATTGAACAGTTGGCGAGTTAAGTTTATACTGACTCGACGTCTTGGGTATAACACCATAGCGCGAACTGGACAGCATTTTAACTCAGCCTCACTGTGGGATCTGGATCTATTACGCAATAGATCTGTGGTACTTGTAAGGCACAGCCCTGGCCCGCCGTGCGCGAATATCATGATTAGTGTTTTATCTTCGAGGTTATTAAAAGAGAGTATAACTGTAGGAGGATGTGTTGGTCTCCTATAATCATAACTTTGCGGCAGCCATGGCAGCATGTTATTTTGTGGGGGTGGCATCCTCGATTTCGAGCGTAGCCTATTGCCCAGCGAGAGTGAGTAATGTCCTGGGGAGAGAGCACATTTACAGGGGTGGTCTCCCGTTGCCTTCCCGAACCGATAGCAGGATTCGAACCCACAACCTCTGGCTGTGATGTTTGATCTTTATTAAACTGAGGTGGCTTACAATATAGACTCAACGCTTAACTTGACTCTCTAGAATACTGCTAACGCCTACTATTTATACAACCTTTATTTGGTAAACAAGTGATGTAAACAAGTGGTAAACATTAAGTCCGTGACATATTTACGAGCGTGTGCACATGGCACTACTATAAAGAAACAATACATTACACTGGCATATGGGTACGTTTCCTTTACCACTAGACCACGGCTGTTCACTGTCAGTAATGACTTAAGTTACACGACAAAAATAACTACGAAGAGCATTAAGTTTAAGTGAAGTAAAATGTGTGTAGCAACTGGTGATTTACAAGAAAGATGAATATATTTTACAAAGAAAAAGGAACAATAATTAGGAAATGATGTTAGAGGCAATTAGTTTACATTTCGATGGTATTGTGTACGTTACAATACTAATGACAACTACGAGTCACCACAGGCCTCCTGCATCCGGTGTCATGGGCCTTCGGAAATGTGACCCATTCTTTTGAATAATTTCATAACTATACAATTGAAACGTTAAATGATGTGTTAATTTCTTTAAAATCTTCTGATTATGAATGGAAATACAAGTTGCATAAAAACGTCCATGTGATTGATTCTATGCATTGTTGCTTCTCATGAATATAAGTAGCAGTATAAGTCCTGACATGAAACCTTGTCGTACGCCAGACTGAGACAACCCAACAACTCGCAAGAGTTCACATACACAGAACCAAGGCCAATCTTAGAAGCTACTTGCCATGGGCCTGATTTATGCCTTTATCCTTATATATTCTTATCTGTTAATTAAGAAGTGAAAGTATATATATAATCACAATAAAAATAATAATCATGATGCTAATGATGATGATAGTAATTGATGATGGTCATAGCTACCCCTTGCGTTTTGTTCTCTTTGTAAGTTACCTGATCGAAAGTTACTTAACGACAGCTAGACTTGGTATTTGGTATATATCGAGCAACTTTGAAATTCGGGTGTCCCTAAATATCGTTGTACATAAGAAATCATTGCAGTACCCAAATACTACTGCAAAACGCACCATGAGAACGCGGATTCTAAGCAAAGATTCACTCATGAAAATTACTACCTGTTGGCTCAAAAATGGAACCGACTCAATATATCCTTCTAAATTTCTGGGTATTTGTGACCAATTTAACAAATATGAAAGTATTGGAAACGCCCAAATTCCTCTTTTTCTCTTATAATAATATTATGATATCATATATGATATTATATTAATTCTTCAATACGACTTTCGATTTCAGAAGTTCAGAAAATCTGTTCGATGGGAATGCATTTTGAAGATTTGAAACTTCGGTGAGTTTTAAGTGTATTTTTTACTTTATAAATCAATAGAGCTGTGACGTTATGCAACATTACGTTTTGCTATATAAAGCAGATGTCTAGTTACGTTTCTACTCTAATTCATTTATTCTTCTTTTTTTTTCATGTTATTGTAAGGTACAGAGTTAAATGATGTTTTACATTATATCTTAACAGAAGAGTGACCTTTGCAGAATTTGTTAAACTTGATGTCAACTTTTACTTTCAATAATTAGATCGCGACTTTCTCCACATTTCTGAACGTAGATTTCCCATCGCACAAACGGCGAGGTAAAACAAAGGAATACCATTTTGTTATATACTGTACTATTTTATAGCACAACGTTTCGACCCTCGCTGTTGCTATTCTCAAGTGCAGAAAATTAGAGAGCGGATCAGTTATAAAACAAGAATCTAAGATTGTAAAAATTCACGAAGGAATTAACATTCATGCATATGTTTAACAATAGACTAAATACGGTTTAGGGATATAAAACCCAGGCAAAATAGACCAAATACTTAAGTGAA